>JADRCD010142856.1:0-12782 GCA_019843815.1 Montemys delectorum | reverse complement strand
TGTGTGTGTGTGTGTGTATGTGTGCGTGTGTGTGTGCATCTTATTTTACTGATGTTCCAATTATTCGTGTATGTACAACATATGTGTCACATGTAACAGACACAATATATTACACATAATATGTCCAATGGAAATGATGGGATCAGCCCCATCATACACAAGCTTTTATTATTTTAGTTAAGAAAACACTATAATGAAGAATAGTATAAATTAGAAGGGTGGATACAATCTCGTGACTAGGGTAGAGCAAGTACATCATAATCTTCATGGGAAGTGGATGCCATGGGACCACAGAAGTGGTGTGGCTTTTTAGCACTGTAGCTGACGTTAGAACCCACACCACTCTTGCCTTATGCAATGCTGTGTTCTGAATCCTGCCACCACTGTGTCATGTTGTCCCTTGTATAAAACTGATCCCCAAACCAGGATTTTTTTATTAGATATTTTCTTTATTTACATGTCATATGATTTCTCCTTTCCCAGTTTCCCCTCCAAAAACAAACAAACAAACAAACAAACAAAAACAAGAACAAACTCCTGTTGCCTCCCCCCTCCCCATGCTTGCCAACCCACCCTCTCCCACTTATTGGCCTTGGCATGAGAGGAGACTTTTGAACAAAGACTTAAGAGGCAAGAGTGTGAGTCTCTGGAAAGATTCAAGGACACAGACCCAGCAAGTGTGAAGTTGTCAGGGGTGATGTACTCCTGAAGAGAAATAGTCAAGGGTGGTTGGTCTTGGGCGGGAGGAGGGAGGGTAATAGGGGCAGGCGGTCATGTTAAATGCTGTAGTTGCTACAACTCTAGGCTGCTGGCAAGGAGGGAGTGGCTTGAGTTACTGAAACAGCAGTGACCCACTCACTGTGCACGCTGTGTCAGGCTGCCTGTATGTGAGTTTCAAGAGAATGTGAGTTTATATGAGAAAGGCCTTGTTTTAATGCTGTGGAAGAGAGCAAACAGAAAAATGTCTTGTACATTTTAAAGATCACACAGTAAGAGGTAGATCTGGGACTCACTCAAGGAAGTTCCTGCCAAACTTCATGACGTTAGTTTTTCCTAGACTTCAGAGGGTGTTTATGGGGCTTGAAGGAGACCGCAGAGACTCCGGATCTCAGAGTTATCACAACTAGGAAAGACCCAGGAGGTAAGAAAGAAGGATTGGTAGCACCTTTATTATCAGCTCAGCACATGACACTATGGTCACCGATGCTCTTAGACCAAAGGCTGCAGTGTTTCCTGGATCTGGAAGGGCTATCTGACTAGTGGAGTGTAGCCATGCCTGAAGACAGATCCATATGGCTTTTTTGGTCTGAGGAGAATGGGTTTTTCTTATTCTGACTTTTTGACTGAAGGACAGGAACACACTGAGGTTCCTCCACTGTGAGATGGGAGTTGATGGGTAGCTGGAGTGAATCCAGGGGCATCACTCAGACGCGTAAAGTTGACTGCATGTGTGTGGCTCAGGAGGCAGGTATCATGAACTAGGTTTGTGAGCTGAGAAGGGAACATTTTCTTATCCCCTTTTATGCATAATTTTATGTATGGAGGATCTCTCATGATGATTTTAAGGTGTTAAAAGTTCCTACCTTTTCTTGGAATAATGGTCCCCAGGGATAGCAAGCTACCAGATGTTTGTCACTCTCTAGGTGCTGATGACGGAGACTAAGCTAGGTGTAGCACTCCAAGAGAGCAGCGAAGGAAATGTGCATTTTGGGTGTTTGCTATCTGTTGACAGTTTTCTTAAGCAATGAAAACAAAGCTTAGAATAGTTGAGTTCCGCAGCTACACTGACGGCCAGGGAACGATGCTTTATTCTTGGGTCAGCCTTTCTTCAAGTGGTCCCAGAAAGGCAATGAGCATTGGTACATGACCATGTTTCATAAAACATCAGGTTCAAGGAACTTTGTGCTCTTTCTGTAAACAGAAATATTAAGTTCATGCTGAACACTGGGATTTGGACTGGCTTGGGCTTACCCAGGCCTTGTGCACTGACAATCTCTATGAGCTTACATGCAGCTTCTCTACTGTGTTTAGAAGACACTATTTTCCCACAGTCATTTACCACCTCAGGCTCTTACAGTCTTCCCACCCCTTCTTCCATAAATGGTCCTGAGTCTTGGGAAATGGCATGTGGTATCTATGGTCTCTTTTTTCTTTTTTTTTTTGTTTTTGTTTTTGTTTTTTTTCAAGAGAGGGTTTCTCTGTGTAATCCTGGCTGTCCTGGAACTCACTCTGTAGACCAGGCTGGCCTTGAACTCAAAAAATTCACGTGCCTCTGCCTCCCAAGAACTGGGATTAAAGGCCTGCGCTACCACTGCCCAGCAGTATCTATGTTCTTTTATGGTTGAACATTCTGCAGTCTCTTACTGCTATCTCTCCCTTTTCCAGTTGTGGGTCTCTGTGTTAATCACCATCTACTACAAACAGAAGGCTCTCTGATAATGCTTGAGAGATGCACTGCTCTCTGAGTAGAATGCGAAACCATTAGGAGTTGGTTTAATGCTATATCCACTTAGCAGAATAAGTGTAGGTTCTCATTTAGCTGTACCACCTGTTTAACCAAAGAAGTTCCACTCCTGTCCAAGGAGCTATTAGCAGTTGTTAGATGCCGGGGGGTGAGAGAGTAAGTTTTCTCTAAGTGTGTAGTTTCTGATTGGTTGACCACACTTCCATGGAAGGCCACATACCCAAGAATATTTGAACCCAACATTTGAACGCAAATTGGTCTTGATAGGGAAATAAGAAAAGAACATGGTGTTGGGTGGTTAGGAACAGTGAAGATGAGTGGATCTAGGAAGAATTATAGGAGGACAAATATTATCAAAATATGCAGGAAATTCTCAGTAAACCCATGTTCTTTAACACATATGTGCTGAATTCAAGATGAGGAGCTCCTAGATCTTCCAGGGAGGATCTTGAGAAGGACAGACTGAAGGATATGACCAATGTTTGGCCATGTGATCTTGAATACTCTGTATTTCAATTTCTTCACTTAGAAAATGATAGTCGATTTGCATGTTGTAATGAAATGCCTTAAAGAGCTATGCATTTACAATTTTGGTCTGGATCTAAAATTATTTATTTTTTTCATGTGTATGGATGTATGTGTATTCACATGGATGTGTGTAGGGGGGAGTGCATGTGTGTGCAAGCATATGTGAAGACGTGTGCACATGTATGCCATGTATGTGGAGGCCTGAGGCTGACACCGGGTATCTTCCTCAATGCCCCTTCCACCTTATTCATTGAGTCAGGGTCCCTCAATCAAGCCCAGAACTTGTTGATATGGCTGGCATCACTAGCCAGTTTGCTCTGAGGATCTTACCTCTGCTTTCCTGGTCTGTAATTAAAGGGTTGCTGTTGCACCCACCTGACATTTACATGGGCTCTGGGGATCCTTGCATACCAGGTACTTTTAAGCACTGAGTTATCTTTCCTACCCTCAATCTGAAATATTTGTAATAAGGTATCATTAAGAATGTTGACTGATTGTGAATGACAAAAACATTTGCTGTAACTCTATGAATGCCATGTTGGCTTGCCATCATTGTTAAGTGAAAAGTGACTCCTGCTGTTTAGCACCTCATTCCTCTAATTAAAGGAAAGGGAGAACAGCTTTTCATATTAATTAAATTTGATTTTTTTCCTTGAAAAATGTTGCTTGATTTTTTTCTGTTGAAGTAGGATACCACCAGTTACGTCATTGTGGGTGTCTGGGATTCCTGAGGGCATTGTTGCCAGAATTTATATTCTTTACATGGAGGTGCTGTCCACTATTCCAAAGAAGGAAGCCACACGGTGAAAGAGCTTTGAGTTGTCTGAAAGGAAGACAGGACCTCTGAGAAAAGTTGCTGAAATCCAGGAGCTACAGCAGTCTAGACATGACCCAAGCTGCAGCACACCTGATTCCTGTAACAGACGGCTTCTCTCACCAAGCTCAGAGCCACCAGTGGCATTTCCCTCCAAAGAGCGTACAGCAAACTACATTCCCTGCTTTAGAGAATGAATATGCTCATACTGTGTATGCACTTGTAGATGAAAATAAGGTCTTTTTGGACAAGTTATCCCTTTAAAGAAAAAAAAACTGACTGGCTTTATTTGTTATCACACAATGAGTCTTCTAAACACTAGACGCTGTCTAAATACTAGTTGCTGTCTGTTGATTGAATATGGTTAGTACCTAGCTGGTTGGTACACTCTTAGCTACCAAGCTCTGAATTACATTGAAAATATTTCCAGAATTCCTAAGTTTGTTAATAGTGTAATTTATATTGCTTGCCTGGCAGTGGTGGTGCACGCCTTTAGTCCCAGCACTTGGGAGGCAGAGGCAGGCAGATTTCTGAGTTCAAGGCCAGCCTGGTCTACAGAGTGAGTTCCAGGACAGCCAGGGCTACACAGAGAAACCCTGTCTCAAAAAACCAAAAAAAAAAAAAAATTATATTGCTGATAATTTTCTCTTTCCTCTTGGCTGGAAAGACTAAACCCAAAGTTTCTAAGAGTCATTTTAGTTTTCAAGGCTGGTGTGAGTCTCATGCTTCAATCCCAATCCTGCTGAGTGAGTGACCTTTCAGCCAGCGGGTGATTTGATGGGACCCATGGGGACTCATGGTCTGTAAACTGAGAGCATTGACAGAATCTGCTGAGAGGTGATTGACAAAATTAGCTGAAATAATGCATGTGAAAATTGCTCAACTTTAGGCCTGGAAACTTACTAATTATTTACTTTGGAATAATTGATTGACTGAGTAACCAGGCAGAATCACAGCTGAAGGTAGGGGGCCATTGGGTGTTCTTCGTTCCAAGGGTCCTGTGTGTGTGTGTATGTGTGTGTGTGTGTGTGTGTGTGTGTGTGTGTGTTTGATGCATGTGTGTTGGTCAAAGGACAACTTGAAGGAGTTGGTTCTCTTCTTTTACCATGTGGGTCTGGGAACTAACTCAGGTCATTAGACTTGGTGGCAAGGGTCTTAGCCACCAAACCATCCCACCAACCCCAAAAGATGTATATTAATTTTTGCCATTGTTGATTTTTACAGTTGGACACCATCTTAGACTTTGTTTAATAAGTGCTTCACCTTGTGGACTCCTGTTTATCTTTCTGATCAGACTGAAGGACACCTACTAGTATCTTCTTCAGGGATAACTTCATTGTCATAAATTCATTTTGGCTGCTTTTATCATAGAGGGGCAGTGACAATGACTAAAAATCACTATTGAAATGTGTAACAGTTTCATACCATCAAACAATAGATAAAATCAGTGACAGAAGAATCGAAAAATAAAACCAATTGTATATAAATCTAAACCATATTTCAGTCTCAAGCACTGTGTTTCATTCTCCCATATCATGTAGCTCATAGGACACAGAATGGACAAATTCTGATGGGAGAGAGGGAAGATCATAACTATGAATGTGGAAAGAGAGAACAGGGGCTCTTTCAAACCCTGAAAGGGTATGTCTATCGTGAAAGGCCAGTCTGAGGAGGTAGATGGACTTTTGCACTTGATCTTCTAGCTGCCTGACAACTTACCTGAAATCCATCCCTGAGCAGAACTTGTGTGATTTGACCTATTCATATTACTAACAGACAAGCCAGAGCATCTCCTCGCCACACTCAGCCCATTTTCATTATGCTTGGAATGAATTTCAGCTCCTTCCTCTGCTCTCAGAGCCTCAGGAGCTGCTTCACACACACATGCCTTCCGGCACACTCTCTTGACCTTGACCTTGCTCCCTGTCTTCCAGCCTTCTTTATTCTTGTTCTTGTGGTCTCTTCTTAGAATATTTCTTTCTCCATTCCTCATATTTGTGTCCCTTTGCCAGCATTCACATGGCTCAGTAGATGCACTTCAGAAAAGCCTCTGATCTCCACATCAGTGGTGGTCCCTATTTAAGACATTTTCATGTACTCTCTCTCCTCCCTACCTTCATTATTGTTTGAGAATGTCCATTTATATATATGTGTATGTGTGCATGAATGTGCACATGTATGGAAGACATAGGGAGCATTTGTGGAGCCTCTTCTGTCATTCTCTGTCTTACTCCTTTGAGATAGAGTCTCTCACTGAATCTGGAGCTCATCTGAACGCCAGAGATTCTGTCTCCCATTTTCCACAGTGTTATAGGCACACATATGTCCACATCTGGCTTTCCACATGGGTCCTGGGAATCTAAACTCAGCTCTTGATACTTTTGTAGCAAGTGCTTTTAGTCTCTGAGCTCTCTCTTCTGCTCCTGATCCTTTGATTCATCTGCCCAACCTGTCCAGAACAGGAGTTCATACATCAGGATCTGGCTTTGATCTCCAGGTTGATAATAATGATCTGGCTAGTAATCATCCATAAACTTGTGTGACTGAATGAGTTACCCCTCATTTGTCTCAGGAAGGTGACAGAAATGCTGTGCGTATTAATTAACTGGCTTTTTGTTGCTGTGGTAAAGATCATAACCAAAAACAACTCGGGAAAGAAAATGTTTATTTCAGCTTATGGTCTGTAATCTGCCATAAAGAGAGGCTGGCGCAGGAATCCAGAGGCAAGGACTGAAGCACAGACCATGAAGGAACACTGCTTCCTGGCTTGTTCCTCATGGCTTGTTCAACCTGCTTTCCTATACAATCCTGAACTACGGAACCAGGGTAGCACCATCCACAGTGGGCCGGGCCCTCTCAATCAGTCATTAGTCAAGAAAATGTACCACAGGCTTGTCCACAGGCAAATCCTACAGAGATGCTTCCTCAGTTGAGGTTTCCTCTTTCCAGATGAGTTTAGCTTGTGCCATGTTGGCAAAAACTAACCATGACTCTGCAATGGTGTGGCCAACCAAAACCCAGGAGTCCCAAGAATATCCACTCTTTAAGAATGGGTGGGCTAAGTAACAAGAGGGAGGGACAAGGTATGCTTCTGGGGGGAGGGGGAAAGGGTTGGTAGCCTCCAGTCCCTTGGCTCCTGTTTGGCTACTACAGCTGTATTTAGGGTACAAGTCACTGAGCTGTGTGTTTTTTCTGTAAATGTGTTATGGATCAATAAAAAGTCTTAAAGTAAATCAACTTACTTGAAGTGGGATAAGACTGGTTTTTACCTTTAAAACATTGGTCCTCATTCAAGGAGGGTTTTTCTCTCTTTTCTCTCCCAGATGGCATTTGACCATGTTAGGAGAGAGCTTTGGTTACCACAGGTTGAGGGAGTGCAACAGCATGCAGTAGGTAGAGGCCGAGGCTGCAGCTGAAGCTCAACAATGTATAATGTAGATCCTGGCCCATCCCCAGTGCCAATGCTCTGAGACTGAAAAAGCCTGCTTTCAGCGAAGCCATCCGAGGGACTTCAGGATCACTTGGATATTAATTTCACCCACTGCAGCCTTTGCCGACACAGACAGCCTTATTTACTGGGTTCGGACAGTGTTTCTATTCCCAGGGGTACATCTGAGTGCAGGAGCGAATTTCATCTGCCACCTCGTAAATCTCTGAAATGGAAAACAGGCTAAATATTCCTCTCTCTCTTAGTCTTTGAAGCCCTCCGAAGTGGGCCGTGACAGTAAGCTCAAAACAAAAGTCCCCAGACACAATTTAAATGTCATTTCAGGGCTGGGGCTAGGACATGAATATTTAAGCTGTAAATCATTTGGGTTGTGTCTAAATCTTTTTTAGATTTTGCTAAGGTGGAAGAAATGAGTCACTACTTTTTGATAAAGTTCGCTTTCCCTTCATATTATTAACAAACTCAGCCAAGTGAACCAGACTGTATCTGTTGGAGAGAGTGAGGATGCTTGTTTAGGGGACAATGTTAGATTCTGCTCCCAGAATGCTATATTTATGGTTCAGAACCAAAGAACAGGTAGAAGATTTGTTCTGGCTCAGGGTGCCCTTGCCAGGCAAACAATGTGCCACACACATCCAGATGAGAGAGAGTTGGGGTGAGTAGTCTTTCTCTGGATCTGAATCCCAAGAGGGTGATATAAATCAAGGACAAATGGGGACGTAAGCCAGAGAGAGAGAAAGAGAGAGGGAGGGAGGGAGGGAGAGGGAGAGGGAGAGGGAGAGGGAGAGGGAGAGGGAGAGGGAGAGAGAGAGAGAGGGAGAGAGAGAGAACATTTACAAATTCTATGGAGTCCATGAGGAACATTTTAATCTTTTTAGAAGAAACCGTGCTTCCTATGCCTCATTCCAAGTCTCTACCCAGGAATTAACATTGAACGTTAACACAGAAGCAACATTTCTCATCACTAAATGTTGCTTTTGATTTTGACAGGATATCTAAAAGGCTGCTATTAGACAAATTTTCATTAACTAATAAGCTGGTTCTTGGGCAAAACATGATTTTTTTGTCATCTCATGTGAAAATTGAAAAAGCCATAATTAGGAAGAAAATCACTAATTATAAGGCACAGAATTTATTTGCTAAGAATAGTTATTAAGAGACGGAGAAAGCATTAGGCACCTCGATATCACAAAACAACTATTAAAATGCACATGGGATGGAGGCATTGGCCCAGGCCTAATGATGGCCTGAAGTTACAGGCCTGTAATTGTGGTCTGATCGGAGGCATTGTTAGCACATTTTAAAGAACAATCTCCAGTGAGGCTCAGATGGAAAGTAGCTCCTGGGCTCCAGACTACAGACCCAAGTTTTAATTTCTAGGGAACATCTCTGAGGGGAGTACAGCTCAGCTCAACTGCCAACTCTGGCTTTGCTGTTGGATTTGATGAACCGTTCAAAACCAGGACAAAGAGTAATGTTCCTACAGCCCAGACAGTTTACTGCACACGCTGTTGCATGCAAAAGTGCCTGGTGTCTGATGACAGTCTGAAGCCAGAGCACCGCCTCTCTTCCATGAAGTAACCTCACTGTTTTGCTTTCTCACAAACGTGTTTGTTGAGGGAAAAAGAAAAAGAATAATCGAAAAAATTGAAAACTCTTCTTACTTCTACCAAGCAGGGAGAAATGTCGCTTTTCTTCTAAGTATCCTTTAAACATATATTGTTTATTGTCATATAACAAATACAGGATACAGTAGACAAAACTTTCCAAACTAAATCTTAGACTTATTTATTTCATATGTATAAGTGCTTTGTCTACATGTATGTCTGGGCATCTTGTACACACCTAATATCTATGAAAATTGGAAAAGAACATTGGGCTCCCCAGAACTGGGGTTACAGGCAGTTGTAAGCTGCTGTGTAGGTTCTGGGAATGGAACCCGGGTCCTTTGCAAGAGCAGCCAGTGCTCTTAACCACTGAGCCCTCTTTCTAGAGCCTGTTTTATTTTATTATTTTATTTTATTGAGACTGAATTTTACTTTGTAGCCTATGCAGATCTAAAACACATGTATAGCCTTGACTGACTTCAAAGTTGAAGTCATCCTCCTGTCTCAACTTCTCAAATGCCAAGATTACACTTGTGAGATCTCACACTCTACTTTCTACTCAACTTTAAGTGAATTTTTTTTTGTTTATACATTCATATACCCACCACTCACATTAAGAATGAGAACTAAGATTTTATCACCTAGAACAAAAGAGAGAGGAAAGGAGGCAGGGAGAGGGAGAGGGCGGGGAGGGAGAGAGAACATACTGTGTTGCCATGGTCTGGAGGGGTGGCTGAGAGAGCATTTGCTTATCATGTGGAAGCCCAGGTGTTCAGTCCCCAGTAGAAAAAAATAAATGAATACTGCTTTCCTCTTCACCAGCATTCACCTCCTGTCTCTTACATTCAGGGAATTATTCCTGGTGCCTCTCACAACAGAGCCAGTGGTGTTTAAACTTAATGTGAATATACTTACAGAATATTCCTTCTAAGTCTTGTCTTTTAATACAATCTTTTACTCTTGAGATCTATTTAATTTATACACAGCTATATTTTTTTTTCAGTCCACTGCCCTCTATGTCTTAATTTCCATATCTGTTGATGAATTTTGAATTGTTTCCAGTTTTAATCCTAATAAATAAAGAACGAACATACATTCTTAAAAGTACCTTTTGTGGGATTACTCGGATTTTTTTGGATTCTTTGTGTGCGTGTGTTGTGTGTAGTTTGTGGTATGTGAGTGTGTGGTGTGTGTAGTGGTGTTGTGTGTGTGTTGTGTGCATTTGTACACATGCTTAGCATACATTATATCTTTATAGAAGATCAAACCTCGTCTCTTCTGTCTCTGTACCCTTATCAATTATAGGGTTCCAGGCTCTCCCAGGAAACAGGCCTGTCTTAGTATCTGTGACATTTTTAGACACTGAGCATTTTAGAGAAAGCAACATGACTGCACTTATGGAATAGCTTTTTAGCTATGTAGGTTTATCCTTTTTCATCAGGCTGAACATGTCTCCATTCAACCTGACCTCCCTTACTGGCATAACATCCAGGAGAGACAGCATAGGCAGTTTGGAGATATGGGGTGCCCCAATCCAAGGAGAGGTTCTGTACCCTTTGCCAATACCCCGAGTTCTCACTAGAGAAGAATAGTTTCCCTTCAAGGCCTCGGAGCCTGGAAGGTTGCGAACCCACAGTTTTATAGTCATTCTTCCTGGCATCTAGCATGACCCAGGTTCTCAGGTTTGCTCTGTCAGCTCCTTGCCTTCACTCAGGATGGCCCCTGGCTGACCATGTAAACTCCCTGAAGCTCATGACTCTGCAGTTGTCAGTTTGCTGTGCAGTTCTCTCTGCCTTTCTGTCACAAAACACAAAGGCCTCCTTTTTGGGGACCAGTGAGGATCTCTGGTTCTTGTCTTGTCATTAGCTGTCTATCTCTTGCTGTCCTCATGGTGAGCAACAATATGTCCAATTTGTAGCTGGCCGGCTGCTGACTTTGAAAGCACTCTTACCTTCCATTTCTTAATTGCTCAGATCGCAGAACTACAGTATTCTCTTTACCTGGAACATTTTCTTGCACCGCCACTACTGAAAAAATTAACAATTCATGTTCCATCTTTGCACAGAGATTATCCACATGCCACCTACTAACCATAATATCTTACCTCTAGGGAAGAGGGTATATGGTCTCAAATTCTCATCCCATTTCCTGTTTGGATCACTTCTGGCCTCACTTTTGTTAATCCCACTTTTCTGAGAAACAGACTCCAAAAGAAGATCAAACACACAGCAATTTTTACAGAGAAAATTCTCATGAAATAAAATAAGGGTCCAGTGAAGGCAGGAGGACCAACCACTCAGTTCTCCCAGCAACAGATCTGTCTTGGTGTCCTTGCTTTTCTTAGGCATTGTCTGAGAGCATCTATGGAATGTATAACTTCTGTGCAAACACAGGGGTGAATCTCCAGGCAGAGTGAATGTTGGGCTCTTGGTCAATTGTGTTCTTTGTAGCTGGAGGTTTGTGGGATGCCTTTGCTGGGCTATTGTCAGAGAATCAGCATCATACTTGGAATGAGGTGTATCTCCATGAATTAGATGCTGCCACTAACAATTTCTTTACATTCTTTCCCGCTTATGGTGCCTCTGATTCTGAATTTCATGAACAAGGCTCGTCTTAGCACAGATGTAGCTCCTTGTTACCTCTTGGAACTGGAATGGTGGGTGTGAAAACATGTGAGAGTGTGTGAGTGCATGGGCATGTGTGTGTTGTACATGAGTGTAGGTGCTCATGGAGGCCAGAAGAGGGTGTCAGATATCTGAAGCTAGAGTTCCAGGTAGTTCTGAATTACCTGATATGGGGGCTGAGAATTGAGCTCTGATTGATCCTCTGCAAAATCAGCATGCATTCTTAAACACTGAGCCAGTATTTCATCCCTACTTTAACAGGGGTACCAGCTGCCTTCCTGAATGGCAGCACTTATGCACAATTTTCCATGGGAGCAACAGATGTCTGCTAATTCTTACCCACTGGAAGCTCTTTTGTTCTCTGGTTTCACGCAGGCCATCCTAACAGGACATGTTAGGATGAGGACATGTGGGCCTTATGATATCAACAGCTAGGAAGTGGGATGACAACTATTAGGGACACAGCGTGACTGGTTAACGTATGGGTTTCACATGACTGGGCTGGAGAGTTCCAGACAGCGCTTGTGTTATCAGGATGCAGCAACAGCAGGCTCCCTCATCACCTCCTCATGCTATTCTGACACTAGGGAATGCTGTGTTTCTCATATGGGGTCTGTCTTAGGGTTTTACTGCTATAAACAGACACCTCGACCAAGGCATCTCAGAGACAACATTTAACTGGGGCTGGCTTACAGGTTTAGAGGTTCAGTCCGTTATCACTGAGGCGGGAACATGGCAGCATTCAGGCAGGCCTGGTGCAAGCAGAGCTGAGAGTTCTACATCTTCATCTGAAGGCCATTTGGAGAAGACTGGCTTCCAGGCAGCTAGGATGAGGGTTTTAAAGCCCAAGCCCACAGTAGCACACCTATTTCAAGGCCACAGCTACTCCACCAAGGCCACACTTCCAAATAGTGCCACTCACTGGGCTAGGCATACTCAAACCACCACAGGCCTTTTCATTAGTAGCAAACTTGAAAGGCGGGGCCTTTTGAGGGCAGGGCCTATGAATATATTGCTCTCTGCCAAACTTTCAGCACTTAGGACACTCGAGAAGATCTTAGCATAGTGGTTGATCTGCTTACATTTGATTTTTGGGAAAGATACAGAACTCTTTGGCTGCCCAGAGGTACACCTCATGAGTGCATGCAGCATTGAAGGAGGTAGAAATCTTGCTTCACAAGCAAGTTACTAAACTTTGATAGTTTGTAAAAACTCTACCTGGGAGCAGGCTTTCCTCCCCTCCTCTCCTCTCTTCCCCTTCCCTCTCCTCCCCTCCCCTTCCTTCTCCCCTTCCCCT
>JADRCD010142855.1:0-14282 GCA_019843815.1 Montemys delectorum | reverse complement strand
GTGTGTGTGTGTGTGTGTGTGTGTGTGTGTATGTGTGTATGTGTGTCTGTATATTTTAATGGAAAGTTGAAATACAAACATAGAGCATTACCAGGCTTATAGAAAAATAATAGATTGTAAGACAGTTTATCAAAGGTTTGGAAATGGTTTGATTTATTGGGAAATATTTTATAGTAATATATATTTATTCAACATACACAAAAATTTAGGATGTTGAGTGGCCAGTGAAAAGTCCAGAATGTGTTTAAATGTTGATGTTTCCTCGGGGTTCTTTTCATTGTATTGTTCTAACTTTAGAGACATCTGTACTCAGATGTTTTCCCATCCTAAACTTATTTCCAGCTCTATTCTTGACATTTTCATTTGGGCATTTCTAGCTAATTCACTCAATGAAATAATGATGGGTCCCACCATTTGTTGAGGAATTACTATATACTAGAAAATATTATAAGTACTTCACTGGTATTAGCTGATTTAATTCTCAGAAAAGTTTAAACTTGTTCTTTAATTAATTTTACAAAACCAAGAGTTCAGGGGTTCAAAAAATGTATGCAAGTTGGCTTGAACATCATATTACACATGAGTACAGAGTTCTTTTATTTCTTTATTTTACACTTCTCTTGTCTTTGGTTTTGTTTTCTCAAATACTTGGAATCGAAGTCAGGGTTTCCTACATGCTGGGCAAGTACTTTACGACTGGACTATCCTCTACTCTCTTCAGCGAAGTCTGTTACTACAGCTTTATAGTTCAGTTAAGGACCTAGCATCTTTTTAAAAGCCTTTTATATAAATTTTAATAATTAGTGAATGTTTTAGCCTTAAAAAATTAACAACTAGATCATTAATTTATTATCTCTGACATTAAATAGTTGATTATCTTTGACACTAAATGAGAATTTGAGGAGAACATATGATTTACATGTATAGAAGAAACAGAAAACAAGAGGAAAGCATATTATATGTTTGACTAAACAAAGGCAAACAACCTAGCTCAGGTCATTAACACTGCAGGATTTCTCACCCTGACACAAGAATTAGCACTCCGGTTATTTTCTATTAAGAAACAGGATCACATGTTTCTTCTCTGAATGAAGTTTGAAGAAGCTTGTTATAAATAAAACACCATTGCATACATCATTGTTTTAGAAATACTGTGTTTTTTTGTTTGACCACATCCATTAAAAACAAACAACACGTTCTGAGGTCGTATAAATGCTGAGTGTGGATGTGGACATCATTGTTCTTTATGCTAATTAGATTTAGCATAAACATTTTACTTGGTAACCTAGACAGATTAAGTTCACTTACAGCATATGTAAACTGCGTGCCCTTTGAGGCAGGTGCTGCCTCAGTGGAGGCTTGCTAGGCTGCTTCAAGTTCTGGGCAGCTCAGCAAGTTGCTTCACTTGATCTATTTCAGTTTTCAAACATATCAATTGATATTAAAACACATTTTTAGGGTTGAAATTAAGGGTAAATTAAATAATTATATAAAATATTTAGCATGGTATGGGATATAACTGGAAGACTAAAACCATGATGAATTTTTTTGTTGTTGTTGTTTGTGAAACAATGCATAGCATGTTGGTTCATTTAGGATGTATATAATGTTTGTCATTTCTAAATATTTAGTGTTATTTAAGCCAAATAATTTTCTTTCTTTTTTTTTTTTTTTTTTTTTGATTTGAGACAGGGTTTTCCCACTTAGTTCTGGATGTCCTCGTGCTACTCATTCTGTAGACTAAGCTGGCTTCAAACTCAGAGAGATCCACATGCTTCTGCTTCCAGAGTCCTGGGATTTAAGGAGTGTGCTACTACACCAGGCTCAACAGGCTCAAATAATTCTCTTTTAAGAAAGATACATGCTGTTTTGGGTTACAGAACATGTGAAAATCAAGTTACAATAAGTGATACACAGGCCGCTTAATATAAACATTTCAATTTGAAAATATAGAACGTTTATTCTCATCCCAACTTCCTAGATAAGAACTTTGAATATGAAACCTACATAAAAGCATCCATATCAATTCAGATATTAACTCACTATGGAGAAGTTTTAATGATTCCTTTATAGGAAATACCTTAAATAATATATATGTATATATATAAATATATACATATATATTTAATAGTCATTCTGTTGAACATATTTGAACACTAAGGCAGTGAATTCAAGTGTTCTTCTTTAGTTTGAGAGCCTGTTAGCATTTGTGTTTTGTAGATGTGATTTCAAAGTCATAATAGTGATGTTAATTAATTTTTAATTCTATTTTCAATCTCATTTTTATATTTAAATTATTTTTTGAAAAATTCATACATGGGTATGGTATTTATATCATTTCTTTGCCTCTTTCTCTCCACTTCCAGTCCTGTTCTGTCCCTCCACTCCCTCTCAAATTTATGACCTTATTTTTTAAAATTAGACACATACACACACATACACACACACACACACACACACACACACACGCACGCACGCACGCAGACACACCTGTTGAGTCTATTTTGTGCACATGTGTTGAGAGCAAACTACTTGGGAGTCCTTAGACAAAACACATTCTCCTCATCTCAGTAGCATTGATTGTCTGTAGCTTGTCATCTAGAGATGGGACCTTGTGAAATTTCTTCTGCTCATGCTAGCATGCCAACTTGTGTGTTCAAAGTGTGCCATGTTTTCAGGAATAGGCTCTAATATTTCTCAGGAACACGAGTATCTCATAAATAGGCTTTCGAGTTCTAGGAGGCAGCCAAGGAAAATGGTATTGGCGTATAGTGCTTTGGGAATCTCTTGGAACTCCCATGACCAACAACCTGAAAGAATTTCTATGCCTCGCAATGTGGTTTTTGTTATTCTGTGGCTCTTGAGGTGAGCATTAACACCTTGTGGTGTAATTTCATTTAAATTATATATACACTACATACCCATGTTACACCACATGGGTGATTTTATATATATATATATATATATATATATATATATATATGTGTATATATATATACACACACATATATATACATGTATATATATGTATATGTTATATATTGCATTTTACCATAAATTTATAATATATAATATAGTTATATAGGGTATCTTTAAGTAAATTTATAAGACAGTGTATTTTCTTCTGGCTTTTGAAACATCGTGTGTGTTAATCTTTCTTTCTTCTCTTTGCCTGTGTATTACTTTCCTCCCCACTTCATTATTATTTGATAAATTATGCTTCTGATTATAGTTTAATATTCAGTTAAGATAATACTTGTAATAAATTTAAATATTTTTGGCTCTATTAGTTATTCAATCTTGCTTCAGAGACAATTAGTCTTAGAAACAAAAGAAAAGTAAGTAAAAACAAGAAATAAATCTCAACTTACCTTTCTTCTGTGTCTTACACTGAGTATCAGCTGGCTTTTCTGTTCATATGCTATGAATATGGTAATGCCTTCTATGGATTTTTATTGTTGATACCATGTACTAGTAATGTTTTACTTTACCATATACATGAATTGATGGGAAACCATTGCTATGCTTTAACCTTAATTCAGGTGTCATCTTTCCTGAGGTGTCATCCTTGATATTCCCTTGCTTTCCCTTGGCTCTAGAACAGGTGGCCTCTTTACTTCTTTCATATATGTATGACAATCACATTGTCCTTGGACATGTCTGAGCTTTACTTTCTCTCGATCTGTAGCCTCCTCGGGGAAAACTTTTCTAGTTTTCCCAGTGCCTTGCTCAATATTGTGTTCATAGGGATTATTCAGTAAATGCTGATTAAATGAATACAGCAGTCTTTGTCTTTATTTATGAGATACTTGTGTTCCTGAGAAATATTAGAACACTTAAGTAAGCATTAATTTTTCTCATGATAAATTTTTAAAAATTTTTTTCTTGTTAAATTATGACCTGATATATTTATATTGAAGCAAGATAGTATTTTCTATCATAACCAAGTTTGAAGTTATTTAAGTGTTTATTTTTTTAATTTACTCATTGTGTTTAATTCTTAGGAGTGGATGATGCAATATCCAAATCCAGTTGAATTTCAGGAGACTAAACTCGACTACTGGTTCCAAATAGTAGCGTGGTAAGGAAGCTGAAGATCCAAGATGCCCACGGCAAAGGCTTCCCTAGAATTGAAGAGAAGAATTGGAAATGGTAAGACATTTATTTCCAATGTACTCTTTTTATGTGTGTTCTTTTCTGTTAGTTGAGCCTTGGTTTAGGATGAAGAAAGGAAGAAACAATGATAGGTAGCTATTTCAAATGAATGCATAAAATCTGAAAGTAGAAAGTGACAGTTTTGTCACAGCCTGGGTGAAATAGCAGAGATACATGTTAAAGGTAATAAATGGTTTAATTGCATTGTTTATTTAGGTATTATGTCTTAAGATAAGGACTTCCATTTCATGATTATAAATCAACACTTGCTTTTAATGCAATGAAAAGAATAAACAAAAAGGAACTACCCCCATTACCTTCAGAAAAATAGGTAATACATATCAAATATTAAGAGTGACTATCTTCAGTGGATGAGATTGTAAATGATTCTTTTTCTGGTTTCTATATCATTCTTCATTTTCCTGGATAAATATTATTCTTTAGGTTTTATCTCCTTTCCCTACTAACACATTGGTTAGGCAGTACATCCCTAGTTAATGGTCCTCGAGTAAATTCTGGAGAACTCATTCTGTGATCAACACAATGCATTGAAAAGTCACCTTTTTCTTCTTTTATAGAAGCAGGCAACACAAAATATACAAGTCTTTATTGAAATTTCTAATAAAATACTATCTTAAAATTATTTTATGGTATGTCAAAATTATAGTTTCTGATGAGGTTTTCTATTCATAAAAAATAAGCCCATTAATAAGTAAGTAACCAGAAAACATACTTTGAAATTTTCAGCTGGGCAGTGGTGGCACACGCCTTTAATCCCAGCACTTAGAAGCCAGAGGCAGGTGGATTTCTGAGTTCGTGGCCAGCCTGGTCTACAGAGTGAGTTCCAGGACAGCCAGGGCTACATAGAGAAATCCTGTCTCAAAACAAACAAACAAACAAACAAACAAAATTCTATGACAATTATAGTAAAATTAGGATGAATATTCAGGATATTAGATTTTTTGTAATATGTAAAGTTTCTCTGGATATTATATATAAAATATATAAGAATACTGTTCACTAATAGTTTGGTTACCAATGGTTAAGAGGAGAAACTGCTGAATATTAATTTTTTCTTCCTTTGTTAATGTAACAGTTGTCATCTTTGACAATGCAAACTCTAGAGTAAACAAAATTTTTGTTCATCATAATTTAAGAATGTGTGGTAAAATTTACACAGGGCATACTCTGAATGTAATTCTTTAACTTGGTGTAGAAAGATTATTTTATCACAAGATCAACTTTGTAATAAGTATTTCAAAGTTAGGAACAGAAACGATACATTCAAGATCATTTAGCAAAGATTGTAATAATTAGAAAAAAAAGATTGATAATTGGAGAAGTAGTAAATTAAGACATGATTTTTTTTATGTCAAAGAAGGGAAAATTTAACTTTTTCCCACAAAAGAAACACCCTAAGGAGTTTAAATCTTTATAGTAAGGATGAGAAAAATGTCATTAAGTCATTTTATCTTCAGTTTTAGACTTTAGTCTCTTGGTTTTCATATATAATTTTTATTTAGCTATATTGCCAAATAATTGTAATACAACCAATTTAAGCTTATCCCTGACTAGCTTACAAATAGGTGAGACTCTGACTATGATTATTTCACTTGGCTTTGACAGTTACTGGGGAGTCACCCCTAATCTACTCTTCATACTGCTGGCCTGGCTACCTCCCCAGTGGTATACCTTAGATACTTGCTGTTTCTCCTGGCCATGTGCTCATTGTTCATTTGTCCTCAAGGTGACTTCCTCCTCTTGCCACCTTTCTCCTCCAACCAGGTCACTTCTCACATACCTATGTCTAATTCCTCCAGTAATTGGCTGGAACCAATTTTATTTAACCAATTGTATTAAATCAAGGAATAATGTTTACACAACAAAGCTTGTAAGCATGAGAAGTCACGTGCAGGCCTAGACCTTTGGGTATGGGATCTAGTATTATAATACATTCCAACAGGTCTAAACTGTGGCCTTTATGTGCAGAGCCGATGTCTTATTTTTTAAAATGTACTTTATAGAAAATAAGAGCCCTTTAGTTCTTATTGAACTGAGCTAATTTGTACTAAGATGCTCTTTTCCAGCCATCAGTTGAGGACATAGACTGCAAGAATTCCCCTTTAGGATACATTAAGATACCACCTTAAAATTAAGAACTTAAAATTGTTCAAATTTCAAGATTGGGAAAACCAACTATGATCTAAGAGACATGTGGTTTAAACTGTCTCTTTTAGCTTGGACTTCAGCACAACTCTGGAATACATTACTTAGTTTGCATATTCTTTTTCTGGTGATTAGCTAAAATTACTATCAAGTTAGGGCCCCAAAACTTCTGTAAAATGAGTTTAAGTAGTGAGTTTCCAATTGTGTATAACTATGTCCCACATTTATGTTTTATAGTAGTCATTCTTAGCTTTTCCCGTAGTGATCAGGATTCGCTTTTTTAAACTGTTAAGAAAACATTTTGGGGGCATGGAGAAGTGCCTCAGCAGTTAAGAGCACTGACTGCTCTTCCAGAGGTCCTGAGTTCAATTCCCAGCAACCACATGGTGGCTCACACCCATCTGTAATGGGAACTGATGCCCTCTTATGGTGTGTGTCTGAAGATAGCTACAGTGTATTCATATAAATAAAAATAAACAAATCTTTAAAAAAAAGAAAACATTTTTGGTATCTTTTGAGTTAGTTAAATTCAATAAAGTACTTTGATTGAGTCATTTTACAAATCAACATAATACATTTTAAATTGCTCAGAACATTTGTACAGGTCCCAAAGGAATTGTTGGGATAGAGCATAAAGAAAGGTTGTAAATAGTGCTAGGATACACTATCATGTGCAAAATATTTTTGAAATATCAACATAAAATATTTTTAAAGTCATTACCAGCCTAATGTTCAGATATTTTATATTAAAAAACAAGGGACTTTGAGATCCAAGCTAGAAATCTAATACTGAAAAAAAAACCCTGAAAAATAAATCTTTTTTTCAATGTCAGTATTGGTAGTAAATTCTAGAACCCAATGTTTCCTTCAAATACATTAGACGGCCTCTTGTGCAAGATAAACATTGTGTTAATGTGAATATCTTATTCTCAGATCTTAAAATAGTAAAAGGAAGTAGGAACTGAGAGTACTACAAATGCAGTGTGATTTGTACACTTGAGAGGGGAGATGAACTTGAGCTCAGCAAGAGTCTCAGGACTCGGGACAGATCCTGGAAGGAAACTCACAAGGAGCTTATTTCTCTTTCCTTACCAAAGAATGGATTGGTTAGGATAGGGCAGCTAGAGATGAGGTTAACTCATTGTTCAGTGCTTTCTGTAGTGCCTCTTTCTAAGCTGGACTCTGGCCGATCCCTACTCTCATTTCATCTTCAGAGAGGAAAATTCCACTTTAATATTGCTGCATATGACAGGAAAAATACCATTAGTAAACACAGTATCTCAAACATAATAGAATGAAAATAAGAGTATTGTCACATTCTTGTAGGGTGTATAGAACATTATTTCCTTTGATGAGCTGAGTCATACAGTTCTTAATATGATGTTTCCAATTCTGGCTGTTAGGTTTCAATAGATTCTTACTGGCTGTCTAAACAAGAGAAGCCTATTTTTAGTCATCTAGGTTCTCAACCTTCCCAACTCTATGACCATTTAATACAGTTTCTCATGTTGTGGCGATCTCAACCATAAAATTATTCATGACTGTAATTTTGCTTCTGTTATGAATTGTGATGTAAATATCTGATATGGGGTCATGACCCACAGGTTGAAAACTGCTGATGTAGGCCCAAGGGGAAATATTTTGGATTAGGAATTATACAGAATTCACTTTGGAGCAATTTTCAAAAAGGAAACCACTGGATAGTTAATCTCCTGGCCTCCACCAAGAATGTACAGATAAGATATACTCATGTATTTTAAATTTCCTTATGCAATATGGAATTTCTCTTCTCTTTTATTTCTCTTTACCACCAGACTTTGAAACCAATAATACTGAGCTAGCAAATTTTTTGTTTTCTTAGTAAAAATTCTATTACCTAGTGAAGAGCATTTTCTCTCCAGCTGTTGTTAGTTTTATACTTATCTCTTGCACTGGAATCTGGTTAGGGTGCTGGTTGATCCAGTATCTCAGGCTTTGGCCTATACTGGGTATTTAACTTTAAGATATTTTGTGAAATAGACATAGTAGGTTAAATGAGGGTAATCTTCTTCTTCTTTCATTTTTCCTAGGCAAGTATTTGATGCTTTTGATTAGAGATGTATAGAAAGATGTAATTTTTAAAAATTCATATTACATTATTTATTATTAATGTTTTATATTTCATGTATATCTGTGGGAGTTTGTTCTCTCCTTCTACTATCTGTGTTCTAGGAATGCAAGTCAGTTCATTAGGCTTGGTGGCAAGCACTATTTCCTGCTGAGCCGTCCTACTCACCTTGAGCTTTATCAGTAGGTCTGATGAATCCTATTACACTGGCACTTTTAGGAGAGTAAATACCCAAGCAATGGTTGTTACAGCAAAGCATGTTCAGAGTTTATTAATACATATTGTAGAAAAATGCTGATTAATAGGAATTTAAATACAATTTTGTTTTTATTATCTCATTTGGAATTAAGAGTCAGACTTTTTAAATTATATTTAAATTAATTTAGAAAAAATATAAATTGAGTGACAGGATTAGTTACTTGAATAGAAATGAATGTTCAAAGGACATTTTTATTATGTTATTCATATAAATTACTTCTGATTGTTTGTTACAGTTATGTGTATGGGTAGGTACACTTACTCATTCATTTGTTGTAGGAAATCAATTTGAGCCCACTTATTCCTAGTCAAATATCTTATGATTCAATTCCATTGTATAATCTAAATGTCCTATAAACAAAATTGTTACTCTTATCATTACAGTATA
Organism: Montemys delectorum; assembly: GCA_019843815.1. Classification (NCBI taxonomy): domain Eukaryota; kingdom Metazoa; phylum Chordata; class Mammalia; order Rodentia; family Muridae; genus Montemys; species Montemys delectorum. Next base: position 5,208 of record JADRCD010142855.1, on the reverse strand, counting down.
AAAACTAGTAGTTTCCCAAGAAGCAATAAAAACTTATTTTTAGAATTCTATCGAAGATGAGAAAGTTATGGATAGTTCCATCTACAATGAGAAATATATAAACTAGTGTATTATTAATATTATTTTTATGTAAATTCAATTAAACATTATAAAATCTGGTGGCTTTTTAAGTTTACAATAAACTATAGTCGTAATTTTCAGCCATACTCTTTTAGCTCCTAAGAAATTTTTATTTCTATATACTTTGAACTTTTATATTCTTATTCTGAGGTCCAGGGATAGATGAATTTTATTACTTAAAATAGATACAACCAGGAACAGTGCTGGCTCACACCTGTAATCTCAGCAGTTAGGATGAAGAGACAAGAAGATGACGAGTTCAAGGCTACTCTTTGCTTCTTACTAAGCCCCCTCTCAAAGACCTAAGAGATGGACATACAGCTCAGCAAGAGAACATTTGCCTAGCATATCCAAAGCTTTGGGTTTGACTTCACATTCAGAAGATATGTATGCAAAATTAATCCCAAATTATTTAAAAGATTGTGTATGTAGACAATCTCCAATTTCTTATTTCTAACGATGTTCTTTGACTCCTCTCCTTCCATGAATTATTTAACTAGTTAAGGCAAGGACTATCTGCCTAAACTGCTCACCAGATTTGCCACCTTATAATTGGCCTTTAATAGATCTTACTCATTGCTATTGTCAGAATAGTTGACATTCCTCTCTTTTTTGAGAGACATATTTTAGAAAAAAGTCCTTCTTAATAGTGTATAACTTGCTAGTTTCTCATGATTTAAACATAGAAAATGTCTATTTTACACATTTACAAATAACTTACATTTTAAAATTAGTGAATAGTTCAAGCTCACTGACATTCTAATTTTGAAGTCATATTGCCTCAAATACCATACTAAATGATAGTAGGTAACTCCTATTAAGACTTTGCATTGACATCACCATATTTGAACTGTTATTTCCTGTAGGATTCTGGAATGCAGTGAGTGCCTCAAGGTGTCAAAATCAGAGTGAGCTGGTTAGAGGCCAGCATGAACTCATTTGTATAAGAAGTTATCATCTCAGGCAAAATTTCAATGCCCTTTGGATTTGTAGCATTGTCGGCTGTACTTTATACAAGTATCCAGGTGTGGGCAGTGATTCAGAGCTTTGGGGATCTCTCTTACCGGCCCAAGGATCCAAGGCAATCAGTGCAAAACCTGGCCAGCAGCCCGAGTGAGTAGGAGCCATGTGACTCTGGTGAGTTGGAGTGTGCAGTTGCCTCCTGCTTCAGAGCTACCTGATCCGAATACTAAGCAGAGCGAGTGCCCGGCTGAGTGGAAGACACCGAAGACACTGCAGAGCAAGGTGCTTTTTTCCAGAGGTGTTACAGAACATGGAGATTAAAGACCAGGGAGCCCAAATGGAGCCGCTGCTGCCCACGGTAAGAGACAACCTGCTGTCAAATAGATTAACCACTTTGCTGCTGAACCTGTCAGGCAAGTGGTACGCTGCTAGGTGCTGGCAGTGTGTACTTTTGGGGTGGTGGATAGCTCCCACAACATATGGACAGGGTCTCCTCCCATCTCCGGAGACCGAAATGCTTAAAAGCAGAGCACATGCTTTTTTTTTTTTTTTTCCACCTTCTCAATATGGATGCAGCATGGTGATGAAATGTCTCATGTTTGTTGCTGTTTGAAGAAATGGCTAAGGTTTAGCAGCGGGGCAGTTGAGTGTCTTTCTCTCTGTCTGCTATTGCTTATCTTTCTTTTTCCGAAGATTTGCAGTGCTGACTCAAGCCCCTGCAAAGACCCCCCCCCCACACACACACATCCTATTTAGCCCTTAATATATTTCTTCCTGTGCTCCATCCTCAGGCAGTGAGGTGAGGGAATCTGCTGCTGTTGAAGCTCCAGAGATTTAGTCTCAGCAGAAAACGAGGAAAGGGTCTCGTGTGTGTGTGTGTGTGTGTGTGTGTGTGTGTGTGTGTGTGTGATCTGTCTGTATCTTTCTCAAAGAGAAGTGTAGCACAGTTCATGTACGTGGAAGGTATGCGCTGCTTTTGGAGACAGGCATACTATTCACATATCTGAAAGGTTCCTGAACTGTCATTTGGCATTAGCCCATTTGTTTATCGCTGGGTCCGTTACCCGCCTGCTTGATTTAATATTTGGTGTGATTGATTTGCCTGTCTTCTACACAATCCCTCTGTCTGGCGCAGACTTTGACTTAAGGCAGCATCCCTTTTAGTCTGGAGCAGCTCAAGGGAGGCGTGGGTGAGGGGTGGGGGGAGATCAGTATTTACATGGTGAAGCAGAGATGCCAAACGTTAGCTCTAGCTTTCTATCAGCGTGATCATAGCTCAGAACAGCAGAAATCTCCGCAGCACCAAACCATGTAAGAGGCTGTTTTAAGCTCCTCGGTTGTGACCCACCTTGCAGACTAGGACCGCTGTAAACTGTCCTTTTCCAAATCCGTACTCATCTTTCGAATACACAGTTAAGTGATACCGTGGAAGGATAGAGCAAATTTCTGGGCCACTGATTTAGGGCCTTCGGCTGCAGCCGGGTTCTAATGCCGCAAAAAAGATCCCGGTTTGCTTCCTGCATCAGCTGTGGCTACTGAGCATGCCCAGTGCTCCCCAGGACACTAGGTTTGGGTAGGGAGGAAGCAGAGAGGTGGGAAGAACACCAGTGTCACCGAGAAGAACAGAGCCTAAATTAAGAGCAAGGACAGCGGTGGGGGGTGGGAAAGGATAACAGATAGTTGGCCAGCCCTGCATAAAGCTAGAGCCATTGTGTGTGTGTGTGTGTGTGTGTGTGTGTGTGTGTGTGTGTGTAGTGTTGAAAAAATGAGTAAAAGATTTGTGTAGCCTCTTAACGTGAATAGATACATAAATGTATACATAAATTATGCTTCTGTAGTTACTCCAAATAAATAGTCTTAATGATACCAGGAGCTGTTTGTTCTGTAAACAACAGGAACTATACACAGGAATTACAGGATAGAGATTTAGGAAAGATTAAATATAGGGGGAAAAATCCCTTTTGTGGCAGGGGAGTGTATGGGGGTTGGGACTTGTCCTAGAAAAGCAGGCTGACGCCAGTTTGATGTGGCTTATGGATTGTCACTTGGTGGGAGCAGTTAAAGGATTTAAGACCAAATGAGGATTATCTGCAGGGGTTTAGAAATGGATGACTTTACTGGGCTACATGGGCAACCGGTTTGTGGCTTAAAAGAACAAGGGACATAAAAGTTTGGCTAGAAAAGAGGAACTACAATGTTTGGTAGAAATCATTTAAAGGCCACATTTAAAATTTAATTTCCTGGATGTTTATGGCTAGTATAGAATAATTTTACAGCTTAATGGTAAGGCAGAACCATGTTAGCAATATGTTTAAAAAAAAAAAGAAAAGAAAAGATCGTGAAGTTTTGGTCCGATTTTATATTTGTATAGTGTTATTTTTAACTTTTCCAATTGCTTTAATCAAAAGAAAAAAAGTCATTTGTGCTATGTAATAAATAAGAAATTGAGGCACATGGAGTCCAAATAAAATGTTGAAGGTTAAATTGTAAGGAATCTAGTATATAGATCTTCAAAAACTCAATATTTTTGTGTTAGATTTTTTTAATCAGGCTGACTACAATCAGTTTCTGGTCTCTTTATATGTATGTTTATACATATATATTTATACATATGCAGTTATAGGTATGTTTGTATGTATGTAAGAATATATTTATACATTTATATGTATGATAGACATACATATAAAGAGAAAGCAATATTATTTAGGAACATATTATACTGAGGCCTGGCATTTCTATTTTTTTTTTCTGCAACCTTGGAACACTTAGGTCTTACAGTCCACAACTGAAAAATGGGAATGCTATTGTATATGCCTTTTCATTTAATTTTTAAAAATATTTGTGTCTTTATTCCTCTGTATGTAGAGTGTAACTTCACAGCACATGTGTGGAAGTCAGAGGATAACTTGTAAGAGTCACAGCATTGGTCATTGGTATTAAATAAGCTCAAGTCCTGGGGGCTGACAATAGACACCTTTGTCAACTTATTTATCTCACAGGTCTAAGGCTACATTTTAAATGTAGTTTGGTTATCTAGGTTAGCTGTGGAGGGACATTGACTCATTCAGTTAGCTGCTTCTGGGCAGAGATCTGTCTAGTGTATTAGTTTATTTGTGGAAAAGTAGATAAGGTTATCTTAGGAAATGGAAAATGTTAGAAAAAGAGAACATGGATTGTCTAAGTAATATTTTTATTTAATTTGAGTTATAATCGAAATTATAATTTTAATTTAAAACAAACTTGCTACACATTGCTACTTTGGAAGACATGTATAAGAAATCAGTCCTAATTCTTAGTTGAGTATCTATTCTAGAAAGGTGGACTATAGGAATAAATATAAGTACAGGGTGCTGTTTGTGAGAATGGGAGGAATCTAAAATCTACATGTTTTAAGTTTATGGTAAAATTTTTGAGCTCAGATTAAGAAAGTAGGATAGTTTAGAAAGGGAAGAAAAACTTTGGGCCAAGCGGTCAGGTCATTCTAATCAGAATCAGGATGTATGGCTATCTGTTTATGATATCCTTTTAGTTTAGGTTTGATGATGATTGCTTCAGCTGTACCTACATAGACAGGAGTGCAGTTCAATGTACTGAATGTGAATGGAGACATGTGAGCACACTTTCAACTCAACTCTTCTCATGTCTCACAGGGCATAAGGCTATGCTGCTTGCTGAGTGTTGCCACCAGCAGTCTCTGCAGTGAGTGCTGGCTAAGGTTCATGTATGCACTTACATGCTGGCACTTGAACCTAGGAACTCACACACTGAAGTAAGCAAGCATTCTACTACTGAAACACATTCCGGTCCTGTGTTCTATTTTTAGATAAAAGAAATATAAGTTAAAGATTTGATTTTTTTTCAAACAGAGTGTTATTCTGCAATCCAGACTGGCCTCAAATTCAAGGACTTTTGCTTCTTCAGCTTTGAAAGGGCTGGAGTTGCAAATATATGCCATCACTCCTGGCTTTAATGCTTTTGTCATAAAAATTGCCTCATATATTCCTTGGGGTATGTTATTTTTCTTTAGGAACAGGAATGATTCATTTATAATCCCACTTAGCCATATACCATGTATCCTTCCCATATATCACTTATAGAATAGTATGTGTATTAGAGCATGCTAAG
>JADRCD010142852.1:3793-15481 GCA_019843815.1 Montemys delectorum | reverse complement strand
ATAGATAGATAGATAGATAGATAGATAGATAGATAGATAGATAGATAGATAGACAAGAATTACTCCCACCTTCACCCTCTGTGTTTAAGAAATTGCTTCTTGAGCCTTAGGAGGATCAAACACATACATCCTTTATAGGATGCTAGGACACAGTTGTTTAGATTTTCTAACACTCTATATTTTTATTCTGACCACTCATTATCAATCTAAGATGTCTTCCAAGTTTACAGTGAACAGTTAAGCTAGTAATGACGTTGTAGATGCTATCTGAGGGCTACGTTTTTCATTTTTGAACCATTACCAACAGCAAGCATGCTCCTCTCATTTCCTAAGCAATATTGCCATCTAGTGCTTTCTCTCAGACATTTCCCAGGGAAATTCTGGGGCCCACCACTTTTCCCTGGAAAGTGCTGCCCATTGGACTTCTTCCAACTGTAGTGGCGGCTACTTAGGGAGGGGGAGGTCACACCATGATATATTACGACTTTGATTTCCTAAATCCAATACCATTCCCTATTACATTCTCACCACTGGTTAGTCAATAGAGAAAGACTGAGTTTAAACAAAGAAACATTGAAAAGAGCTGTCCTTTCTAGCTAACATTGTTTAGAGAATTAATAACCCAGCCAAGCTTCTCAAAAGCTGTCTCACTCAAATTAGGGTTACATGTGGCTCTCTCTTTAGAATCTACCTTTTGCCACTCAGAGGCTTTGGTAGCAGCAAATTATATTCGGCTTTGAAAGAAAGTGGCAGGGGTTGAGGTGGGGGGCCTTGTTGTTCATTAGGGAACAAAGCAAGTTAATTTCTTACAGGTTTGGGATCACTGATATTTTTTTCAAAGTGGAAATCCAAACTGTTCTATTGAATGTCTGAGGGAATTTCAGTCATGGCTGGCCACCAGTGGGGTCTGATGTTCAGATGTCACCTTCTTTCATTTGGGATTTTCCTCAGACACAATGGAGTAATAGCAAGCCTGAGACATCAAGAGAACTCCTAGCTCCCTTTGGCATATGACAGCGGTTATCCAACTGCACTCATGAGAAGTCATGACCCTAGCTATGACCACAGCTTTCAATCACACATGCTGAGCACAGATTTCTGCAATGTAAGGGAGTAAAGAAATTTATTTTTCTCAACAACAACAACAAAAAAAATGTATCCAACACTAAGAACAAGAAAATATTAATTATGTATGAGAAATCAAATGAGCATTATGTCTATGTAGCAGAGGATGGCCTTGTCTAACATCAATGGGAGGAGAGGCCCTTGGTCCTGTGGAGGCTCGATGTCCCAGCATAGGGACTAGGGGAGGGCAGAACCCTCACAGAAGCAGGGGGGAGAGGGGGTGGGATAGGGGGCCTGTGGAGAGAAAACCAGGAAGGGGGACAATATTTGAAATGTAAACAACCAATTAAAAAAGAAAAAATATTTCTGTGTTGAAACAAGTAGTTGAGTACACTGAGAGGTTTTTAGGTTACACAGCATTCGCTGTTGGGAAAGTTCGAGGCAATACATTAGGCCTATTGTATTCTGCTTGAGGGTTAAAAAGTCTGATCTTAGGCCAGTATTTCCAAACCTGCCTGTTTGTGCTGGTACAAATGCCCCAGAGACTGTTAGTAGGCTTGACAGGAAACTCACAGATGCATCTTTGATGTACATATCAAGTATTTTTGTCAACAATTTGGGAAATGCTAATATTCTCACTGAATTCAGTAAGCTAAGAATAACCATAGTTCAGATTTATTGTACATCTAATGTGTTTTTAATTGTTTTTAAACAGCCTAAATATTTAAAGTCGAAATTCTTTGAAAGTTTGGTAAAATGAATGCATTGTATGAATCAGAGCATATGTGAACCTTTATATGAAATGTCATTGGCTGCCTTCAGATCCACTCATACTTCACTTAAAGGTTAGATGCTTATGTGTAAGGGGATGCATGGGTGCCAAATGATGAGAACAACTGAAACCAGGAAAAGGGAGAAATTCAAAGAGAACCAGGGAGAAATTACAAATGAAGCTGTAAAGATATAAGGTAAGGCATTTAAAAGAAGACATACACACTGGATAAATTCTGGTGTCAGCATTGGAAATGGAGGCAGTTTTATCTTATAATACAAATACAATATATAATATTATGTAATATTGTATATTAGAAAACAAAGATAAGCATGTATAGAACACACAAGAGATTCCCGATTTGGAACTTTTATTGGGTGACCGGTTGTATTAGTACATCTTTTACTGCTATAACAAAATACTAGAGGCAGATTATATATACTACAAAAAAAAAGATTTATTATAGCTTAAGGTCCTGGATACCTAGGACACAGAGTGATGGTGTTCTTGCTAACAGAGTCTACAGACAGCACAGAGCTCCACACAGCAGAAAGTACTGGGTGTGTGTGTTTATGTGCCTCTTCTGCAGCCACCAGGATTGAATTGTGGCCGGCCTAATGACGAACCAAGATTCCACCCACACAGCACCCCAGAGTGGGAGTCAAATTTCACTAAGCACCACCTTCCTCGGAGTAGTACAACCCCTCAGCGCTCACTGGCCTGGTGTGTTTATTAGATGACATCGCTCCAATATGTCAATCTCTTTGTAAAAGTTAATATAATGGTTGCCATTAGTCATCCCCATATTTAATTGTGAAAAAAGAAATGCATCCTAAAGACAAACATGTCCTGAAACTGGATTTCTAAAATGCCACCCTGTGAGAGCTCTGCCAGAATCTCTCTCCAAGAACTGAAAGTCATGGACTCTCCTGTGACAACAACAAAAGCTTCTCAAATGATAACAAAGGGAACTTGCTCCATCCCACCTCACGCTCATGACCCACAGGGCTGGACCAATGCTGATGTCTACTGGTCTATGGCAGGGCTCTGCAACTTGTTCCCTGATCTAAAGAGACAGAAATACCATGGGAATGTAATGCCTTGTTCCCAGTGTCCCATCAAATGAAATGAGTTACTAAAGGACCTGATTCATAGTGTGACACCCACGGTCTTCCAACAATTGCCCAATGACTAGTACATTTTACAGCACATTTTAAAGCATCATTTCATTACTAAAATTCTAAAAGCACTATCAGTCAATTTGTAATTAAATCTGCAATACGCACGCTTGTCAGTCACTCAGTAGAAGGAAACAGATGCCCATCTTTGATAGAGAATCATCATGGGTGACAACGTGGAAAGTGTGTTCGGGCTAACCCCAACTTTTCAAACGTGAAGTTGTCCACTCACAGTTCGTTTGAAATGAGAAAGCTGGTTCCCATCTTACTCTCATAGCCTCTGCTCATTCCTGGATTAAGGCTAACCTGCCATTCTAAATATCTTTTATTCATGTAGTTCCATGATCTAATGCAGTTTGTAAATGCTAGTTTCTTTAAAGTTCCATAACATCTCTACCCTTAATTATATGTATGAAACGACTCAAAGCAATACCACTAAGAAATCTCCCACCAACTCCAGCCCTACAGAATGATCTCAGCAGTGCTCTGCCCACTATGGCATGGATGTATGACGTGCCTAGAAACAAATTAGAATGATCATCAAATGCTCTACTGTAACTTGAACATACAATGGGTGGAGCAACCAGCTGTGCTAAATGAGGCATGTTCAAAGTGATGTCCTATGTGCTGCTGCTTCCTTCTTATACTGGTTTCTTTAGCAATGTCAGGATTAAAGATTCCAGCATTGAGTTCTATTCTCCGGTATATTTGACCATACTATTCTACCTTTCCCTTCCATAGCACTCATTCCCCTTCCCCCCACTTTGTGTGTGAGTGTGTGTGTGTGTGTGTGTGTGATGCGTGCACGTGAATGTGGGTGCAAGAATGTATGAGTTGAATGTGGAGACTGGATGTCTTCTTCAGTCTGTCTCCACCTTATTTTCGAGACACTCCTCCCACCCCCGCAGACCTGAGCTTGCCTGTTTGTCTTAGGCAGGCTAACTGGGAGCTTCTGCAATGTTCCTGTCTCCACCGTCCCAGCACTGGAGTGAGATATAGGATGGACTGTCACACTCAGTCTTACGAGTGCCAGGATCTAAACTCAGATCTTTACATGTGCACAGAAAGGACTTTACTGAAGGAGCTGTCTCCCAGCTGCCCCATCTTGTTTTATCGAGAAATACTTGCCTGAGAATATTTTTCAGTCCTTCCACTGACAGGCAGCACCTTCCTTGCTATATTACTGGGCCTTGCTGTGTCTTTTGCTTTCTGTTTGTTGGAACAAGGCCACCCTAAATGGCTCCAGCTGGCCACCACAAACTAACCCAGGCTTGCCTTAAACTTTTGGCAATCCTCCTGCCACAAGCCTGGCTTTCATCAGCTCCATATTCTTATGTGATCATATCTGTTCTTTATGATAAGAACGTCACCAAGGAATACAGCTAGACAGGGCACTAAACTCCGTGAAAACCAGCCCTGTCTCTACATATCTATCGTATAGTGCAAAATCTGAGGAATACATGTATTCCCTGCAAACAAGCAACCAAACATAGAACCAGCACTGTGTACTGACAGAAACAGAAGAAATGAGAAGGTCCTTGCTCTAAGACAAAAGACACTGGAGCAAGACTATAGAGCACAACAGAACAAAGAAGTCCCTTACATAAGAAGCTGCAGACGTTCCAGTCCTAGCTATTGTGGGAGCCACTGCAGTAGTGTATGTAAGTAATGGAGACAGTTAAGCAGGTTCCACAGGGGGCGTCCTGAACAAGTGAGAGGAGCAGCCAATAAGAAAATACAGCCAGCAGCCATGCTTCCCCATGCGGCAGGGCACAGTCAGTATTTACTTGAATGTGTGATCGTGACTCGCTTGCTTGGATGAGTGAACGAGGGGGGGGCACCACCGAACCCGAGAATCTAGAAGAAAGAACCCTATTGTGATTTTATTATTAGACGTCAGATAACACAGAAGCTCAGGTTGACTCTGAGTACAAAACAAGAGGACAGGCCAGCCTCCTTCGGGTTTAGGGATGCTTTCCAAAAGATACATTTAACTCTTTGGCGCTCCCTGTGTGTCTATAGTTCAAACTAGATGCTTGAGAAGTAGCAAGTGGTCGCATGGGATTCGGAGTAAATAACTGCACTATTTTTCTGTATTGGATGCTATTGTGGTCTTAACATACACTCTGTTGTTGTTCAGGAATGCTGTAGCTGTCTAAGTTGGGTAAGACTGGTTTTTACTTGAAATGTTATCAAGGATAGCCCAGCATCTCAAAAAAGTCACCTCTAAGGGTGATATGATGCTTCCTGTGCTGACGTGTAGCATTAGCTTGTGACTTCACATGTGGATGCTGGATAAAATCTATCACTTAATGTTTTAATTTTACCTTCAAGGATGGCCCTTGCCCATTCTTTTTACTAAAAATTTTCACTAAAAACTGCTTACAGTCAGTATACTATGTCAATTGTTAAATCCATATGGCCGTATAGGTTGCATTAACATTAGCCAATATTCCAGAATATAGAGACTAAACGCTTTTTTATGTAAAGCAAGGAGTCTGTTAAAATGAAGAGAATGCTCACGTTTACCCCATCCACTCTTTCTATAATGAAACTGAGCTCAGAGAGGTCAAGTAACTTGCTCAAGGCTACACACCAAGGTAATGGCCAATGGGCAGCAAAGGTTACCAGGGTGCAAAGCATTCCTTTCAGCACATGGCCTGGCATCAAAGAGATCATGACAACACACACACACACACACACACACACACACACACACAAAGAGGAAAAACTCAAGCCTCAGAATGAGCTGCTGATCACAGGATTCAAGGAGCAGAGACTAAGGGAGGCCTTCTACTCCTGCCCTCCAGCATAAGAGCAAGACGCTTAGAGAGGTTGAGTTTTGCGTTCGTTTGTTCCACCCAAAAAGCATCAGGTGCTGGTTTACACTCTGACCTTAGACTAGCAAGTTTGTGGCATGTGTGTATGGCTGGCCTAAAAGGGAAATAAGAAAAATAAAGAAACCCTAGTTACCTGGACAGAGAAATCTTCCACTCCTACCTTGACTATGTGCTCCCCACAATATCACAGTGAAGCAGTGGAATGAAATAAACTCCATTTAAAAGTTGGGGCCCTGAATACATGTCCTCTAGCCAGAGGGCTTTCATGGGAGGTCTTCGATTGCAACTAGATATGTTAAGTGGAGGGATGGTCCAGGTAAGCTTTATGTTTAACACACGCATTAAAACTTTGAAACACTCCTGGTTAGGAGAAAAACATCACATGATTAACTCCAGTCTCAAACTGACGTCTGACTGCAGCAGCGCTCTGCAGGAAACTCTCTCACATAGCCCCTGTTCTTGTGCATCTTTTATCACTCCACATTGATCTATGTGTTTTGCCAGTGTGTGAGCTGTTTAGTTTGTTAATTGATTAAGCCTGCATGCTAGTTAATTGATTAAGTTTGCTAATTGATTGTATATCTTACAAGAAAAGATGTAAAGGGAGAAATACAGAGAACATTAGTTCTCGGACCCTTGAAGCCATAGCTTTCAGATCTGTACTGATTAAATGAGAGAAAGAGAGAGAGAGAGAGAGACAGAGAGAGAGAGAGAGAGAGAGAGAGAATATAAAACAGAAAACCCATGAGCTTTCTCAAAGAGAGAAGCATGCTAATTAGTTCTATCCTTTTAAATTAGTCTTATTACTGTCTCCATTTGCCCTAAGTGGTAATGGAATGACTATGGCTGCCTTTGAACCCTTAAGAAGGGATCAGAAGACCAACTAAAAAGCTTTCCAGGAAGTTCAAATCTGACATTAACAATGGGAGTGTTAATGACTGATCTGTAAACTAAAATCTCTCGTCCTTTCTTTGGGACTCAGCTGGATAATAACTTCTAATTTTGCTCCTAGAGTTGCTATGAAAGAGCCCCCCAGAACTTTGGGAGGGAAGTCCATATCTTTGAAATGGACTAGGCCAAATGAATATGATCCTATATGCCTATATAATCGTTTTTTTATGAAATTAATGGAATTTGCTCCTATAAAATAAGGTGAACTGCTATGGACCTAGCGTTACAAAGGCACCGAACCACAGCACTGAATGCTCTGTGCAGAGTGATGCACAGAATTGCCTTTTCATTTCATGTTAAGCGAGGTCGGAGGCAGACAAGGCAGGTAGGTGGATGCTCTGAGGAGGCTGGCCGTTCCAACTGTGGCAAAGGCGCGTGGCTGGTGGTTTTAATACCCTAGGGAGAAAAATAGACAGCTTGTTACTATGGCCACCTTCTGTGCATTCTTCAGAGCTGCCTAACTGAAAAGAAATCACCCATCTCGGGTCACCGCAGTTAAATCTCTTTCTGTAACTCATGAGATCAGCCCGAGTACCATGAATGAGAGGGCCCAGAGATGAAATGCCCAGGGTGAATCGGAGAGGAAAGATATTTCCCAGGAATAATCATTTTGTTCCCCAATGTGGCATATGGCAGAGAATATTTAAAAGGCGGAAAGCTTGCTCAGCCTTAACTGTGCCACTTACTTGCGAATGTGCATCTTATTGGAGAAGGGCTTCGACTTCGAGATACCTAAAAATGTAAAAGAGTGATGTAGATTATATGAGCTCAGAGGGTGGGTTACCCAGATGTGGTTAATTCTTAAAACTAGCCAATTTGTTGCTCTAAGAGACTGAATGGCCTGAGTCTTCCTATGCTTGTTAAGTAAATGCATATCTAATCTGGTTTAAATTATATTGTTGGTTGGAAGTTGGGTTCAACAGCTTGAGAGAAATTTTTAACATAACTAATAAGAGCTAAAATTGAGACATAAAGCTCAAAGACTCTTTATAAAACATTCTCATATGTCCAAACCTTGTCCTACTAAGGAAGGCTCTGGGCATCCAAGAAAAACTAATTTTCAAATCTCACCTTCACTAAGCAGAAATTACCACGCTGAAAGTTCAAGTTTGACACCAGCTACATGCCTCTTTCCTGTCCTGTCCTCTCAAACAAATCTTAGGTAAAAAGATGTGTTCTGTGGAAATCGAGGCCTTCTCTAAGCCGGAAAGATAGACCAACCAAAGTATTTACATTTCATCTTGTAGGTGCCCAGCTGTGACAGGAGAGACAGCTAGACAGAGAGGAAAAGTTGGCTCGGTTTCATCTTTGAGAATGTATTATACATCCTCATCTACACCTGAAGCTATGTTGTTCTCCCTGAGCAAAGAATGATTAATGAGAAGGGGGTGCAGACATGTCTCAGGATTCAATGCAAGGGACACTCCTCTTGAATCAAACTTCTACTGAGAGTCCAAAGTCCAAGCCTCCAGGGCCTAGGGCACCATCTGCTAACTCTAATATGTAAACTACCCCTCCGCTGATACACCGGCTCCTCTTGGGATAGGGAGACATCCCATCAGGATGCTCCTAAGGCTCCCTTTTTATTTATGAGGTCACTAAATACGTGAGCCCTTTTTTTAACCTACTATACACACTAATTTGTGAATATATGTGATTACACTTTGTAAAAATCCCCAAGAGCAGGAGGACAGTGTCCGTTTTGTAGCTTTTCCACTTCCCTAGCATTTCTGATGTGGTTTTTCTCTCTCTGTGACATCTGTGCATCCTCAAAGACCTAACCAAATGCCAGCTTCTGAGAGCTGCCTCCTCAGCACCCCAGGTCTTTGCACGGTAGACTACATTACACTACGTCACCTCCCCTTGTGGCTCTCTCAACTTGACCTGCATCAGGATCCTCTTCGAGAACGAGGCCCAACACACATATAAATAACAACACACACTTGAAGGAATGGTAGATGGGTATCACAGCCCAGCCCCACATTTAACAGACATTGGCTGAATGCTATTTGGTGAGTTAATGAACAGTGGCGGGTCATTGTGATGTTTTTAGGGATGCAAATACTGTGAGTTTTCAAAAATGATTTTTATGTTATCTTTCAAATTTAAACAGAAGATTAGTAATCTTTCCGAGGATTAATGCACAAAGAAACTAATTTTATCTTTCCTACTTTGAATCTGGGGACAAATTAGTACCTTAACTCTCTTTTAGGAAATAGTTCAGTCTAGGTTATTTATGTAATTCCTCCAAATTCATGTATGGATTTCTAAAGGAACTAGGGACCCTCTGTTCAGATCTGTGACTCAAATGTCTCATGTCCACATGTCCAACTGATATCTAGCACCCTGCTCAAGGATGAAAAGAATAAAACTCATAGACAAGGAAAGTCTGTTTGTTACTCCTTGAAATAATGAAATTGAAAAATTGAAGAAAAAAAAAAAAACAAAAACCAAGCACTTCCATTTCTTTCTAGAATGCTAAACTTCTTAGCTGTGGTGGTGTAAAAATAAATATTAAAATCACATAGGTCATATCAAGTCAACAGTTTCCCTTTCTACTTATGGCTTTGCAATCACCCCTTTCATAGGAAATATCATCGTACGAGGTTGTCTGCAGGAATGGTTACGCAGGAATGTACCGTGCTTATTCCAAAACGACTACGAGGACAAATGGGGCTTAAGCTCCTGCTACGGCATCGCATTACTGGTCGCACAGAGCTCCACTGCAAAAGAAAGAGAGAGAGAAAAAGAGAGAGATAGAAGTCTGTGAGAGCAGACACGGCTTACCACAGGCATTAATGACAGGACAGCCCTTCCCCCCAACCACCACCAGTGTGAACAATGCTCCTATTCTTTCCTGCAACACCCAATATTTGCCAAGAGCTGCTACAGTAAAATCCCATGAGAATGAACTTGAGGCTACCCATTCTGGTGCTCCACAGTGTTTCTCTGAGTAAGCTGTTAGGAATCACGCTTGGCTTTGGGCTCAGGTGGGTGGGACATGCAGGTTAGATCTGAACCACCTCGATGCTGCACTGAAGTCATAGGTATTACAGAAGGAAGCAATCTCATTGGACGCAGTAAGAGCCCTCTGTTGACCAGCTACTGAGTCCACGTGAAGAAGACTCTGCACCAAATTCGTGTGCTGTTTTAATTGTGAATCAATAAGGTCCTGTGGGTGACACACTTGACGAGAGAAGAGATCAATAGACAATAACTACCTGCCCTGAGCATACAGAGTGTGACTGAGTCCCCTCCCTCCCTTCCAAACTGCACTCCCTTAGTAAAAAATAAAAACCTTCTAACAGGGAGTTATAAGGACAAGAATCCTGTTTTATGAAAATATTCACTGTAGAGCACACATCAGATAGGCAAGATCCAATTTTGATAGGTCCAGCTTTTGAAGCATAAAACATTTTTAATGGTGATAGATTTTACTACAATGGAATTTTAACTTCCAATCACCAGTATCCTAAGTCTGTTTTTAGTAAACCGCCCTATCATCTGCTATGCGAAGCCTCAAAACAACTCCCCTTCCCCAATTCAGAGAACAGAAACAGAATCCACCACCCTGGCTTTGTTCTGGGCAAAGGGGCTCCCCTCAGAATACATGTGATTCTGTCTAGGAAAGGCTGAGGTAACTACTACATCATGGCATGTGCATATTCAAAGTTTGGTGGCCATGAATCTCAGCACACCAACCCCCCCCACACACACACACATGTGTGCACAGGCATACACAAACACATACACACACACACACACACACACACACACTCTCACATACAAATACCACACCACACCACACCACACCACAGGCTTCATTTGGGAGGCTGTTCAATTTTTCAAGATGTTCAAACCATCTATAAGCAAGAGCTATTAGGAAACACCCTTCCAAAGCCAAATGGCTTTCTTCCCACTTCCTCTGTCCCGGTTTTCTTCATCCTTCCCTTCTCTAGACATCATACCAAGGAGAAAAAAAAACGAATAAATGTATAATTTCCCCCAAGTGGAGAACTGGGATGTCAATATATCTCTACGATGGAGGAGCTAGGTAAGCCACGGGCTAGCTCCATCTACAACAGCAGCAATGATGTCACTGCCAGGGGAATTACAAAGAATTGTGGGACAGTCCCAAAACAAGCAGCTGTTTCTCTTTCTCCTTTGTATGAAATCTTATCAAACAACTCTATGGACTTCTTTTATAGAATCTTTGGGTTTATAAATGTTCTCGAACTTGTGAAGCAAACACTGGGGATGAACTGTCACTATGCAAGGCCACCGTACAAAAGCCCCTCTCTTGGTGACAGCTTCTCCCTTCATAATGACACAGTCATTCTCCATGAGAGCAGGCCACACATGATAAAAGACCAAGGGTGCAGTGAAGTCCGAGTCATAGCTGCGGCGGTACCTGTGGGAACACAGAGAGACCAAATGATAGTAAGAAACTGTTTTCCATACTAGGGACCAAACCCAGAGCAGAGTGCATGCTAGGCAAGCCTTCTGATGCTGGGCTATGGTCCCCAGCAGGAAGTTAAGTGTTTTGTAGCATAACTAGGGGAGAACCCACTGAAATGTCCATTTTTTTGATTACACTTAGATCTAAACAGTGATCAGATACTCGTTCCTTGGTTCAGGAGATGGCATGTGTTCTCAGGCTGTGCTATTTCTCATGCTGGGCAAAATTTCTCATGCTATCTATGTGGACAAAACAAAAGAAATCTAAAGAAATGTTTAAATAGATAAATTGAAATATGACTAGGCGGCCATATCCAAAGAAGGATAATTAACAGATCAATGAGTATCTGAATGAAGATGTTGGGATATCCCACTTCTCTATCTATCTATCTATCTATCTATCTATCTATCTATCTATCTATCT
>JADRCD010142848.1:0-13297 GCA_019843815.1 Montemys delectorum | reverse complement strand
TTAAGGGATTTTTGTGTTTCCTCTTGAAGGGCTTCTAGCTATTTACCTGTGTTCTTCTGTATTTCTTTGAGGGTGCTATTTATGTCTTTCTTAAAGTCCTGTATTATCATCATGAGAAGTGATTTTAGATCTGACTTTTGCTTTTCTGGTGTGATGGTGTGTCCAGGACTTGCAATGTTGGGATTATTGGGTTCTGATGATGTCAAGTAACCTTGGTTTGTGTTGCTTATATTCTTACGCTTGCCCCACATCATCTGGTTATCATCTGCCACCTGCCCTTGCTAAATCTGACTGGAGCCTGTCCTTCCTGTGATCCTGATTATGTCAGAACTCCTCAGAGTCAAGCTGTCTCTGTGTTCCTGTGATTCTGGGATCCTGTGACCCTGAGCTTGTTACAGCACCTGGGTGTGGAGCTTCCACTGGGTGTTTTGGGAATGACTGCAGAGTTTGCACCAAAGGTCTTCTCAGGGCGTCGGCCAGCCCAGACAAACCGGAAGCAACCCGAGCCACTGGGCTGGTAGAGTTCTTGTATGCCTGTGTCCTGCTGGTCCCAGTTACTCCTGATGTTGGGACAGATGTTGTGTCCTCCTCACATCTGTAATTTTTGTTTGTTAATTTAACACAATAGAGAGTTACTTTGGGAGATGGGACCTCAATTGAGGGACTGCTGCCATCAGATTGGCCTTGGGTATACAGACTGTAGTCCAATACCCAACAAAGGTCAGCAGCAGGTGCAAATGGAAGTCCAAGGATCTAGCAGTTGCTCAGTCCTACAAGGCAAGCAGGCAAAGCAGAGCCTAAAAGATACTTTTACATCACTAACAGACTGTTCAGTAGCAGTAGTGAGAATAGATAACTTTCTGTATTATTTTGAAGCAAGCTAAAATATTGTTGATAATTTTATTTGTAAATATGGTACTGCATCTCATGAAAAATACTAAAACTATTTGATACTCTTTGTGTGCTTGTGTAATATATGCATATATACATATGTATGCATGTGAACATGTAGGCAGCAGAGGAGGATGCTGTATATTTTCTTTCATTGTCTTATTTCCTTAAGAATAAGCTCACTGGACTTGAAGGGTCTTGTTTCCAGCTAGACTGGCTGATTAAGAAGCTCCCAGGGTTTTCCTGTCTCTGCCCACCATGGTGCTGGGATTACAGATGTATGTGAAGCTACATGGGTAATAAAGATCTGAACTCAAATCATCCAGCTTGTATAGCAAGTGCTCTTACCTATGGGACCATTTTCCTAGCAAGTGTTGCCACATTCTTATATACAAATTACTAGCATATCTTTTTTTCCTTTTAAATACTGGACTTATTTTTTAAAGATTTGTTTGTATTTATGTGTGTGTCCATATGTGTGTCAGAGGGAGGGACAGAGACAGAAAGATACAGAGAGACACACACAGAGACAGAGAAACAGAGACAGAGGCAAGCCACATGTGTGTAGATGGCTCTTACAGAAGCCAGTAAAGGGTGTTGGATCTTGTCTTAGGGTTTTACTGCTGTGAAGAGACACCATGACCAAGGCAATTCTTATAAGGACAATATTTAACTGGGGCTGGATTACAGGTTCAGAGGTTCAGTCCATTATTTATCCTCAAGGTGGGAACATGGTAGCATCCAGGCAGGCATGGAGCTGGAGGAGCTGAGAGTTTTATTTCTTCATCTGATGGTGGCTAGGAGAAGACAGGCTCCCATGCCTTCCCCCACAGCAACACACTTCTTCCAACAAGGCCACACCTCCTAATAGTGCCACTCCCTGGGCCATTCAAACCCTTGGAGTTTCAGTTGCAGTTGTGAGCCATCTGATGCTCTGATATGGATTCTTGGATCTGAATCTGCTCTTAATTGCCAAGCCATCTCTCCAGCCTAGCACTATAAATACTTTTAATATAATGAATAATGTACACTTTTTCTATGTTGTATATATATATTTTGTTTGAATGTTTGGATCAGATGCTAATCATGTTCATATACTGTATTTTTATTCTTTACAGCTTATTTGTTAAAGAAAATAGGTGGATTATCCACCAGTTTTTCAACTTGGATTTTACTGAAAGCATCCTCATAGTGTTGAATATATTTCCTTGTCCTTTGTATTTCCTGCAAATTAGTGGCTAGTTGTAAAGGCTTATTCAAGTATGTGTTCAAGTTTTAACAGTCTCAATTATTAATTACTTGGATTAAGCTATAACTGTGATATTATGGCAAAATGACCTCTTTTCATTTAATCAATTCCAGTATTATAATCACTATTCAGCAAGCCTGTATATTAGAATATACAGAAACATGCAACAATGATCACCTACCCATTTTTCATATTAATAATTTGTCATTCTTGGTCAGTAGTGCTGACTGTTATTGAACCTGTGGTCACTTTTCACACTCATCTTGATTGGATGATGGAATGACTTAAGTTCACATTGAACATACAAACAATTCTTTGAAAAGAAAAGTTGTACTGGTTATTTTTTGTCAACTTGACACATATTTGAGTCATCTGGGAAGAGGAACTGCAGTTGAAGAATTACCTCCATTAGATTGGACTGTGGGCATGTCTGCAGGGGTATTTTCTTTATTAAAGATTGATGTAGGAGGCACAGCCCAAAGTTTGTGCTGCTACCCCTGGGCTGGAGGTCCTGGATTCTATTATAAAGCAGGCTGAGCAAGCCATGGGGAGCAAGCCAATAAGCAGCACCCCTCCATGGCCTCTGCATCAGCTCTTGCCTCCAGGTCTTGAGTTTCTGCCCTGACTTCCCTTAAGTGATGGACTGTGAGTTGAAGTGTCAAGATGATCCCTAGACCCTATCAAATTATGTTTATTCAATGTTTTGTCATAGCAACAGAGAAGCAAACTAATACACAAGATGTTTTATATAATTTACAACTAAACACTATAAAACTGCCTTATGCTCTTTTTAAAATGTGTGTTTTTTTTTTTTTTTAATTAGGAGCTAAAGAGGTGGCTCAGGAGTTAAGAGCACATATTGCAGCCAGGTGTGGTGGCACACTTGGGAGGCAAGGGCAGGCAGATCTCTCTGTTTGAGGCCAGCCTGGTCTACAGAGAAAGTTCCAGGGCAGCCAAGGTTACACAGAGAAATTATGTTCTGAAAAACAACAAAGAAGGAAAGAAAGAAACACGAATACATATTGCTCTTGCATTTGACCTGAGTTCAGTTCCCAGCACCCATACAGGGAGCTCACAACTGCCTGTAACTCACCAGAGAACCTAACTCTTTTGGCCTACACACACACACACACACACACACACACACACACACACACACACACTTTAATATTTTATAGCACATATTAATTCCATAGACTAATGAGTTTTATTACGATGTACTTACGCATGTATTGTGTATAAAATGTATTTCCATTACATTTAATTGTTACCCTCTCATCCCCTTCCCACTCCTGTTGATCCCTTTCTTTTCCGCAGTCTTCCTGCCACTTTCATTTCATTTCATTTCTTTTTTTTTTTTGCCACTTTCATTTCTTATATTTTTGGTGAACTTTAATTAGAGTTCCCTACAGAAGCAAATGAGGGGTTACTGCAAGAATATAAACCACTTACCAGTAGCTACACCACCGAAGAAAATTTCTCTTCCAACACCCAGAAATCATTGACTGCTACAGAGCCTCAGCAAGTGGGTAGAGTCACAAGGGCCTCTTTCTCCCAACACTACTCTACGAACTGATCTTGTCCTCAGCTCTAGTTAATGGTAATGTATGATCTTTATAATATATAACATAACAGTCTAAAAAGATATGTTTGGGAATGACAGACTCTTTTATCACAGATGACTTACAGGTTAAAAATCTTCAAGTGAAATAACCAGGTATGTTTAATCAGCCTTCTGAACCACACTATGGCTACACTTTGGAATCTAAAATCTGTTTTGAAGTCTGTCTTAGGGTTTCTAACACTTCCATATCATACACAGTCCATTATTAAAGGGAAGTCAGGGCAGGATCCTGGAGGCAGGAGTTGATGGCTACGGAGGGAATGCTGCTTACTGGCTTGCTCCCCATGGCGTGCTCAGCCTGCTTTCTTATAGAGCTCATGGTTGACATCACCCACAGTGAGCTGAGGAGGACCATATAAATCATAAATCAAGAAAATGTAGTATAGGGATGCCAACAGGCTACTCTGGTGAGGGCATTTTTTCAAGTGCAGTTCTTTCTTTCGAACTGACTCCAGCTGTGTCAAGTTGAAATAAATGTAAGTAGCACAAAGTTCTATATAATTTCCTCATCTACTTCTGGATCAAAAGCTCTATTGTCCTTCAGACTATAAGATGAGGCTTTAAAATCTTCCAGTAGCCTTAATGTCCAGCTAATTGGTTACATCCTCCAGCTGGTAGGTTTGGGAGCAAGATGATTGATGTAACTTACTTTCTTTTTTGCATGTGCTTATGTCTGTGCATGCACATGGAGACCAGAAGGCATCATCTTGTTTTTTGAAACAAGGTCTGTCATTGGTTTGTTGCTTCACTGGCTGATTGCTGATCTCAGGAATATACCTGTCTGTATCTCCCCAGCACTAGTATTACAAGCTTGCATTTGCCATGCCCACCTTTTTACATGCATTTGAGGTACTCAGGATTTCATGCTTGCATGGCAAAAACAATTACTGAGTCATCTCCTCAGCCTTCACTCATTTTCTGTAACTTGATACCAAATGCAATTGCTGTTTTATTCTTGCACTGAGATTGCACATAGTCGTTTTGATGTGACTTTATCCCCTTGAGAAACAAGGTCTGGTTTTCTAGTTTTGAGATGAATTTGTCAAGTAGAGAAGACATGCAACTGTCCTTCATGAATGTAGGGAGGGCAGGCTGTGCTGCTACTCTTGCTTCAAGTCATAGACAGTTGGGTAGAATTAGGCCAGGATAGAATACAGTCTTCAGATTTCCAGGTATGTGCATAGAATCAAATGTACAGAAAGTAAAGCACTTAATAACAGGCCTAGGAGAGCCATTCTGGCATGAAGCATCTGGCTAGAGGAATATTGATGTCCAGGGACAGATTTTTATGAGTATTACCCAAGATACTTGTAAGATGAAGGGCATATTTAACACTAGGGTATCAGCCTGGAAACTTACATTAAGAATCTATTATTGGCCCAAAGTGATAGATTTTTATTCTTTAGGTCTTTATTCCTCTCCAGGCTATATATTTTTATTTTTCAAAAGTTACTATATATATATTTTTAAAAAAATGTTTTTGTGCATGGCATGTCTTCATCATGACATACATGTGGAGGTCAGAGAACAGCCTGTAGGAGTTGATTCCTTCCTTCCACCATGTGGGAACTGGGCATTGAACTTTGATTGCGAAGCTTGGAGGAAAGCACTTTTATCCTCTGAGTTCTCTTGCCTGCCCAAGACTAGAGACTTTGTACTCTGTTAAAATAGAGAGAGGCTTGGGTTGGAGAGATAGTTCAACAATTAAGAGCACTTGATGCTCTTCCAGAGGACCTGGGTTCGGTTCCCAGGACCTATGTGATACATCACAACTGTCTATAACTCCTGTTCCAGGGGATCTGATGCTTTCTTCTATCCATCATGGGCACCAGGCACACAAGTGGTGTGTAGACATACAGGCAGGCAAAAACAATCATATACATAGAATAAAGAGAGGCTGGAGCTGAGTAAAGCCAGGTTTTAAAAATATGTACGGGCCTCACATACTTCCTCACATCCATGTTAGCATGTCTATTGTCCTTAGTCCACTAATGGTTAGGCAGCTATGTTGGTGAGGCTTTACGGTGTAGCTTCTGACATTCCTTAGAGACACAATATCACAGGAAACTCACCATTCCTTTGGCTCTTACAATCTTTCTGCCTTCTTTTCCACAGTGATTCCTGAGCCTTTAGTGCAGAAATTGGTTCAGAAAAGAGGCCATGAATTTGAAAGAGATCAAGGGGTTGGTATAAAGGAGGGATTGAACTGAGGGAAAGGAAGGGGGAAATTATGTAATCATAATCTCAAAAATAAAAGAAATAAAAAATAGTAGAAAGCAAAAAATTTGCAGAAGAGAGAGTTAGGAAGGTCTGTGCATGTTCTCTTTGGTACTACTTCTAAGAAGAGTTAAGCAGACCAGCTGGCGTGTTGCAATGTAGGCTCCCTTATGCTACTTTCCCCTACTTCTGGACAGCTAACTGTTTTGTCATTAACAATAGGTTAATTGGTTGTAAATGTTCACTTGACTGGGCCAAGATTTAAACTTGCTTCTAGTTAAGCATCTTGGTAAGGTCAGAAGCCTGCAATGGGTAGTTGGTTACAAAATCGGAATTAGATAGAAAAGGGATCCATCTCTATTAATCTCCACTTAGGCAGTGATTAAACTTGTGAAGAGAGCTCAAATTTTAATTGCTTCAGTGTCATCAGGAAGTCAATTCTTTTAATCTCCTCTCAATCGTTAGCTATTAATTAAGTGGGAATAAAGAGGAAGATAATTGGAGATGGATTTGCCCAGATATCCTGTGCCTTGTGGAATCAGTATTCTTAGTTATTAAGGAGGTCTTAGATGATGAAAGGAAATAGCTATGAAGAGATATACTCTAAAAATGGTCTACTAACTGGGGGTGGCACTTGGTTAAGAACAAAATGGATTACATGGACTTGAGGTATCTTTAGATATCTCCTCACATTTCTATCAGTATTTCTCCCAAGGCTTTAGCACAGATGTTTCCAAGCCAAACTTACCTAGCTATACACAGCACTCATACAATGGTTGAGTGAGGGTTTACAATGAGTTCTTAGAGAACATTGTGTGGTTTTCTTTCTTCTTTTTTTAATTTTTAAAATTTTTTTTTATTAGATTTTTTTAAATTTACATTTCAAATGATATCCCCTTTCTCGGTTTCCCCTCTGAAAAAAAACCCTGTTCCCTCCCCCCTCCCCCTGCTCACCACCCCACCCTCTTCCACTTCCTGGCCCTGGCATTCCCCTACACTGGGGCATAGAACCTTCACAGGGCCAAGGGCCTCTCCTGCCATTGATGACTGAGTAGGCCATCCTCTGCTACATATGCTGCTGGAGCCATGAGTCCCACCATGTGTACTCTTTGGTTGGGCGTGATTTTCTTAACATCGCAGCTTCTTCAACTGTAATAAGTGGGAATAGAAACTACACAGTTGTTCAGAGATGAATATGAGATAGATGTAGAGAAAGCACGTAGAGTAATTTTGAAAATAAGAGGAACTCTACATTGAATATTGTTGCTTTCCATGCTGTCATAGGCCAGGAACACTCTGTCATTTGAAATCCCAACTATTTTGACTTTTTATACATACCTTTGTCTATTAGGTTGTTACCAACAAAGTCTTGCTGAGGCCTTGAGGACTGTAATCTGGCAGACTGATTCTGGCAAGCCCACCTCTCCTTTTCCCTCTTGGCATCATAGTTCTGAGTATGAACATGTTGAATAATATAGATGTGGACTGGGATCTAAGCTATACTGCTTCCTGGTTTTATAGTTTGGGGAAAATTATTTAACTGTCCTATGACTTTAATTTGGCATCCATAAAATAAGGACAGTATCACATTGCTAGCTTGTGGGTTTATTGGGAAGACCAAAAGAACTAATGTATAGCTCTGGGGATAATTTCTGACATGGGGTAAATGTAAAAAAAAAAAAAAAAAAAAGAATAGTTATGTTATTATCAGTACTATCATTTCTACCCTGGATTTCTTTCTTACAAAGTTAATGAACATCAAACACTCGTCTGATAAATACCATAAGCTGAGAACAAAGGGTTTAACTGTCTTCCATATGTGGCTCAGATATACATTACTATCATCAATTAGTAATTAGCTATCACCAGGGTATGTTTTCTAATCCATGTCATTCAAAGTAATAACCTCTCCTAATGTTTGACATTATTTCTATTGAGAAATGATGATATATAGTTATTTATTCTTGTATCTAGGTTCTGTGAATATGTTTGATGCATATAATATGGTAGTATATGCCAGTTTGTGGGCCTATTATTTAGGAAACCAGTGGTTTCAGCTTCCTATTTCTGGGCATGTTGTGTTTCTGGGAAAGCCAGACTATAGAGAGGTCTCTGTGGAAAAGATCTCAGCTTCTTGGTCTTTAGGCCTGGCTGAAATCCCAGCATATTGTCAACACAACCTTTCTAAGCCAATATAAATGAGCCACCACCTTGGACATAGGTTCTCTAGATTCAAGTTGAGCTTGCCCAATTGTCAAAGACCAGTCCACTGGGCTCAACTTGGTGTTGTCTGTCAGTGACCAACATAAATGCTGCTGAGTTTTGGATGATTTGCTAAATAACAATAGATTATCAGAATATAGATGATGGACATTGGACCAGTGGGTAGAGGGAGATCTCGGGGGTGGTGGTGCTATTCCATGTATTACTAGCAATATCATGTAAGTGGTGGCTGATCTTATCCATGTGCAAGAACAGTCTTTGGCTGGATCAAAGACTAAACCTCTGGTTATTGTATATAATTCTTTAATTAAAAAAACCCAAGCCACCCATATGAAATGGTTTTGACCAAATATTTGGACTCTATTAAACTAAATATTGATTCCCTTCCTGCCAAGTTCATTTTTCTTCATATCCCATATTTCAGAAATGATACAATGATATGTCAAGTTACTCAGCTTACAAATATGTGGGAGTTATCCATGAATTCTCCCATTCTGCAGCTCCTCACATCTAGTTCATTGAACAGTTTTGTTGGCTTTCTCTTTAAAGTACATCCTAAATTTGTCTTCTTTTCTTCACCCCTATTCTTCTTATTGTAGTCCAAACTTCCATATTGGGCACAAACTTTCTGCTTTCTTTGATTCTATTCCAAGATGCTGTTCACTTTCTAGATTGTTCTGCTATCTTTCTGGTTTGTTCTGCTGTCTTTCTGGTTTGGCCTCTTTTTTGAGCACCCAGACACACATAGTAATTTTAATTGAAGTCCTATGTCTGAATGGTCCTCATGTTCTACATACTGAGCCTCTTAGTGCTAAGCTCTCATTCGCTGGACACTTGAGTTAAATTGCATGCTGTAAGCATGGTGTCTAGATCTGTGAGCATCCGTCAAGGGACTAAATGATGCATCTTGGAAAAGGGTGTCAACTCCGTGAGATATAAATCTTGAGTGTTGGAAATCAAGACATATGAGGGGGCCAGGCAGATACATTTCTTTTTCTCCCATCACATACTTGTCTGCAGTGTGTGTGTGTGTGTGTGTGTGTGTGTGTGTGTGTGTTCCCATTCAGTTGGTCTAGAATTTTTGTTTTATGTACATAGCTGGCTCCTGACTTCCTCCTTTGAAAAGTGACACCATGCATTGTATCTCACTGAAGTCTTTGCTTTCCACTATAACCCCTTTCCTTTCCTTTATCCTTGATATAGTGTGTTTACATAAATGGGTGATTAATACTAGATTTCTGACCCAGACTCTGTTTTTGAAGGGATTCTGGCTAAGACATTTCATATTAGAATTAGTTCTTTTAAAATATTATTATTGGAGGGGCTGAGGGAGGGGCTCCATGAGGGGGGACTGGCGAGAGAGGAGGGCTGCAATTGGGATGTAAATTGAATAAAGAAATAAATTAATGGAAAATATTATTGTGTGTATGTGTGCACCTATGTATACTTGTGTATGTACACTATAATGTGTATATGGAGGCCAGAGTACAACTTTCAGGAACTGGTTCTCTCTCCTCACTAAGGGTTCTAGGCATTAAACTCAGGTCATTAGGCTTGTGTACCAAGTAATTTACCTACTGAGCCATCTCACCAGTCAAGAATTAGTTCTTGAAATCCAGCGGTCATGATGGGGTTTTAGAGCTGTATTGTTCAGCTGCCCTAAAACAATAGGGACTATAACGTATATGGTAAGTGGTGTGCCATAATCCCCTTCCTATGAGTGGTATCACAATTACTTGAGCTTTTACCCATGTTATGTGCTATTTTCTGGTATGATACATAGGTGGAGGATAAGATATGGGCAAGTCCTGTGGCTATTACATGTAGTTAGCATATAAACAATGCTCTTCATAAGGATTTTTGAACCTAGTATTTGCTTTTGAGTGTAGTAGAAACTCTGCTTCTATGCTAGCCTTAAAGGAGTCCTTTATCCTGAAGTCTTTGAACAGATAGTACTAAAATCAGGCTCAAAAAAAAAAAAAAAACCCTAACAAAACTAAACGGAAAAAAAAAAACTTTGCTGGGTAGTGGTGGCACATACCTTTAATCCCAGCACTTGGAAGGCAGAGGCAGGTGGATTTCTGAGTTTGAGGCCAGCCTGGTCTACAAGAGAGTTCCAGGACAGCCAGGGCTGCACAGAGAAACCCTGTCTCGAAAAATAAATAAATAAATAAACAAATAAATAAATAAATAAATATCAGGCTCATGATCTGATGATAGGTGTGGACTGGCTATGAAAATGACCAATTGCACAAACTACAATATTGCCTTGTTCACTATGTCCACATCAGAGAGGGAAATAATGTAACACAGAAATCAATGCTGCTTTTTGGAAGGAAAAATCCAAATAATGTGAAGCCAAGTTCCCTGATCTTTTTCTGCTGGCACACTAACCCTTTTCCTTTTCCAGAGAATAACTTTCTTTTTTATAAACATTGCATGATGATTGCACTTTGCTAACTGCTGTCTTAGATGGCATTTCTTCTTCAAGTTGCATCTCACTATCCATATTGCCTTCAAGTAAACAGTAAGAGTAAGATCTTGAACATTATTTGGTGCCTGTTAGTAGGGAAAATTGAAAACAGCTTATCATCTCAAACCCCTTTGTATTATTTGTGCAAAAGAACCTAAGCATATAAAAATGCCCGTTGTATGATTCCACTAATATGGTTTCCAAGATACAGGCAAGTGCAAATTCATGTAGAAAGAAATTAGAAAGTGTTAGCCTCTGTATTGGCAAGAGATTAACTGAAAAAAAAAATATGAATGCGCTGTCTGGGCTGGCCAGTGCCCTGAGCAGACCTTGGGCACAAACTCCGCAGCCAGTCCCACAACACCCAGAGGAAGCTCCACTCCCAGGCGCTCTAACAAGCCCAGGATCACAGGATCCCAGAATCACAGGATTACAGAGACAGCTTGACTCTGAGGAGTTCTGACACAACCAGGATCACAGGAAGGACAGGCTCCAGTCAGATTTAGTAAGGGCAGGTAGCACTAGAGATAACCAGATGGTGTGGGACAAGGGTAAGAATATAAGCAACACAAACCAAGGTTATTTGGCATCATCAGAACCCAATTCTTCCACCATAGCAAGTCCTGGACACACCATCACACTGGAAAAGCAAGATTCAGATATAAAATCACTTCTCATGATGATGATACAGGACTTTAAGAAAGACATAAATAGTACCCTCAAAGAAATACAGAAGAACACAGGTAAACAGCTAGAAACCCTTCAAGAGGAAACACAAAAAATCCCTTAAAGAACTACAGGAAAACACAATAAAACAGGTGAAGGAAATGAGCAAAACCATCCACAATCTAAAAATGGAAATAGAAACAATAAAAAATCAGAAAGAAAGACAACCCTGGAGATAGAAAACCTAGGAAAGAGATCAGGAGTCATAGATGCAAGCATCACCAACAGAATACAAGAGATAGAAGAGAGAATCTCAGGGGCAGAAGATACCATAGAAAACATTGACACAACACTCAAAGAAAATGCAAAAAGCAAAATGCTTC
This sequence comes from Montemys delectorum, assembly GCA_019843815.1. Lineage (NCBI taxonomy): Eukaryota > Metazoa > Chordata > Mammalia > Rodentia > Muridae > Montemys > Montemys delectorum. The sequence goes on along the minus strand of JADRCD010142848.1, from coordinate 1,571 downwards.
TAACCGAAAATATCCAGGAAATCCAGGATGCAATGAGAAGACCAAACCTAAGGATAATAGGTATAGAAGAGAGTGAAGACTCCCAATGTAATGGGCCGGTAAGTATCTTTAACAAAATTATAGAAGAAAACTTCTGTAACCTAAAGAAAGAGATGCCCATGAACATACAAGAAGCCTACAGAACTCCAAATAGACTGGACCAGAAAAGAAATTCCTCTCATCATATAATAATAAAAACACCAAATGCACTAAACAAAGAAAGAATTTTAAAAGCAGTGAGGGAAAAAGGTCAAGTAACATATAAAGGCAGGCCTATTAGAATTACACCAGACTTCTCATCAGAGACTATGAAAGCTAGAAGATCCTGGACAGATGTCATACAGACCCTACAAGAACACAAATGCCAGCCCAGGCTACTACTATATCCAGCAAAACTCTCAATTACCATAGATGGAGAAAACAAGATATTCCATGACAAAACAAAATTTACACAATATCTTTCCAAAAATCCAGCCCTACAAAGGATAATAGATGGAAAACCTCAACATAAGGAGCAAAACTACACCCTAGAAGAAGCAAGAAAGTAATCTTTCAACAAACCCACACAAACCTAATTCCACCTCTTACAACAAAAACAACAGGAAGTAACAATTACTTTTTCTTAATATCTTAATATGAAAATTAATATTACCAACATATCCTAATAGATTGAAATCCAAAGATATGAGGAATTAGAAATTTGTTGATTGTCATCCAATGGTCTCTCTAATTTGGTAACTAGAGAAATAGGTCCAATATTATACAATCTATATATACTTTCAGCTTGTTTGTTTGTGGCAGTGTCTTGCTGTGTACAACATAATGGTCTTGAGAGCTTGCTTCTCCTATCACAGCCTCTCTATTAGTAGTATTGTTTATTTTATGTTTTTACACTATACTGTGGGTTTCAGAACAGATTATATATTTCAAAAGTATTTATATACCCAAAAGAAACATAGACAATCAAATTGGGAGGGGGCTTGTAAGGGAACAACAAAGAGTGAGATTGAATGCTTTGCCTGACCTTTGTAACTCTTGTATCAAGTTTGAAGAAGAGGACTTTATAAGTTACTCTTTCTCTGAGATGAATGCTTTTCCAAATTATCACAGCTAATGAGCCAGATTCTTACCCTCACCTAATGTCTGTGCCACCCTCCAAGCAGAACCATTGTTCATTGAAACAGTTGGTGAATGACTTTATGGATAGACCATCTTAATACACACACCATTCATAAATGAATGTAACCTGTTCTCTGTGGGCTGAGAATAAAGTCACTCACTCAAGTCGATTAGCTTTGACCATAGCAGGAAGTCTGTATCCAAAAATGATGCCTACAATGCATTTCTTGGCACAGCAGAACTGTCAACTCTCATCTTAGCTAAGATGGAGGTAAAATCCTTTGGTGATGTGAGGGTCATTGAAGTACAGCCTTATTACAATGATCTCTAATGTCTAAAAATTGTTTTTATTTTGGGCTTGTACCACAGTAAGAGCCAAGATTTTAAACTCTACTAAATACAAAACAAACAAA
>JADRCD010142840.1:0-13236 GCA_019843815.1 Montemys delectorum | reverse complement strand
TTTTTGGTTTTTGGTTTTTGGTTTTTGGTTTTTGGTTTTTGGTTTTTGGTTTTTTTTCGAGACAGGGTTTCTCTGTGTAGCTCTGCCTGTCCTGGAACTCATTTTGTAGACCAGGGTGGCCTCAAACTTAGAAATCCTCCTGTCTCTGCCTCCCAAGTGCTGGAATTAAAGGCGTGCGCCACCAGCCCCCCACCCCCACTTGAGTTCTTTGTATATATTGGATATATTGGATATTAGCTCTCTATCGGATGAAGGGTTGGTAAAGATCTTTTCCCAATCTGTTGGTTGCTGTTTTGTCCTATTGGCAGTTTCCTTTGCCTCACAGAAGCTTTGCAACTTTATGAGGTCCCATTTGTCGATTCTTGATCTTACAGCACAAGCCATTGGTATTCTGTTCAGGAAGTTTTTCCCTGTGCCCATGTGCTCGAGGCTCTTCCCCACACTTTCTTTTCTATTAGCCTGAATGAGCTTTTGTCACTGGATCAGATGTTACCCATGTGGAGGAGATCTGCTCAGAGAAAGACCCTAACCTCTGGGAACAGAAAGAGAGGCTGTAAGTAGGCTACAAGTTATCCACAGGAGTAGAAATGTATGGACCAGGTAAAATGATCTGTAGGAGAGAAGAACTAATCTTTCAAATAGCTTCCAAACTCTCAAGAAAGTCAGCTTTGAATGAATGTCCACCAGGCCCAGATAGCCCAGCCATAGCGGCAGGTCTTTAAGAGGGTTGTCATTCTTCATACTGCCTCTTCCTCCCCAACTCCCCACCCCCAGTCTCAAGGAACTGGCCACCAGCTATGGTGGAAGAAGGAAGTGGAGCAAAGTGCAGAAAACAACCTTTCATTCTTCCTCTTCATCCTGCTCCAGCCAGGCAGCCTGAAGGATAGCCTCTGGGGACAGACAGATGGAGCCTGGATCCCTATCTCCAGAAGGTATTCTGGTCTCTGATACAAAGCCATGTTTTCAACCAAGGATTTTTACCTTGGAAGGGAAGAATCATGGGAACTTTCACATGAGCTCATACAGTTTGTTTTTAAGCAGTGATTAAGTCCTGGAAAGAAGCATTTAAGGGTTCCAGGCCAGCACAAAGATCTTTGATCTGGATTTTCCTCTTCTTCTTCTTCTTCTTCTTTTTTTTTTTTTTTTTTTTTTTTTTTTTTTTTTGAGACAGTTTCTCTGTGTAGCCCCAGCTGTCCTGGAACTCACTCTGTAGACCTGGCTGGTCTCAAACTCAGAAATCCGTCTGCCTCTGCATCCCAAGTGCTGGGATTAAAGTTATACGATACCACTGCCTGGCTTGATCTGGATTTTCTGTTTCTGAGTTCTAACACTCATTTTGGCCACCTGCCTTCTAAGACTACCTATTTTGTCTGACACTTCTACATATTATTCCTCTCTGTTCTAGAAAAGGAAAGAATTCAAGCCAAGATGCTAGACAATGATATTTTAAATGGCTGATTTGAGCCTCTACCTTTTAAAAAGATGTATTATTGACATGTGTACATGTGAATAATGTGCATGTGGGTGGTACAGGCCAGGTGAGAAAGTTACAGATGACCACATGCATAGGTCAAGTTATTGCCAGTGACCAAGAGCAGGCTAGAGTCTCTGAAGGACTCTTGACACTGAACCTCAGAGGTGGAGTAAAAAGGTAAAAATCACAATGACATCATTGTCAGGCAGAGGTCAGGGAACCTGGTAGCATTTATTCTGATCTTACATCCAGCAGATATTTTGGTTATACATCTGGGCCTTGGTCAAGATCATGGAAAGCTCTGAACATGCTGTCAAGGTGGATATGACTGTTTAGGGTGTTAGGGGCTGAAAAGGACTTGAGCTGACATAAAACGAAGTCAGGGTAAAAGACAGGACAAGATGGTGCTACTCAGTCACTGTGTAGGCACACATGTAGAGTTCAGAGGACAAAGTCTTGGCTCTCTCCTTCTATCTTTATGCAAGTTCAGAGGACCAAACTCAGGTTACCATGCTTGGGCTCAAAGCACTTTTATTCACTGAGCCATTTCATCTGCCTGGATCCTTTGAGAAATTTTCAATGCAGTCAATGGCTCAACCATTGAGAATAATGGTTCTCAAACCTTGGCTTCTAACAGAGCCACCCAGGAAACTTGGAAGACATGAGTAGCTCCCTGCCTTGGATTATACTTCACTGAGTCTGGACCTGTGTGTTCCTAATAACCTCTCCAGACATTCTGGATTCCAAAAAATGTTTGAGAACTTTTTCTTCTAATGAATATGGGATGGGTCTGCAGTCATATCTTCTATATTCAGCACCCAAAGTCCCGCCACTTACTCAGCAGCAAATACATTACATCGGGAAAGTCACAGGAACTCCACAGTTAATTACTCCATGGTGTGACAACCAGTGTCCTGCCTGGACTTTGTGAGCAAGGGACAGGAGGAACTGAGCCAAGCTAGTCTGGCAGAGACTACCACGTGTCTTGTGTCTTGCCTTTCCTTCTTCTAGAAATATCTGGGCTTTTTTTTTTTTTTTTTTTTTTTTTTTCATAATGCTTAAATTCCTACAGTAACAAGCAGAGGCCTAAGTTGTGGTGACATAGACAGGAAGGAAATTGGCTAATACTAAAATGGGAAAAGTCACTTCATTAGTTCACAAAAAACATTGACTTAACATTGACAGGCACCAGAGGTCAATAAACGTTTTAAAGATTCTGTAAATCTGCCTTATTTCTGTCCTTCAAAAGGCTCCGTGTATTTAGGGAGAATATATGTACCTCAGACTAATAATTTAAAATTTAAAAATGAACATAAACCAACAAGAACACAGGAGTGTAATAGACATGATGAATGAGTGAATACAATAAACAATACAACTATGGGATGGATGAACAAGGATAATTGCACATATGCAGCAATACAACCCACCACTCTCTATGCTAACCTAAGAATTTAATAAAAAGGAAATTATTAGTCAATGATTTAAAAATCTCAGCTATGTAGTAAGCATGGAAAATATGCAACTCACCTAATACACACATGAAAATATAGTTTTGGTCTATTAAAATGCTTTTAGCCTACTAAAGTAGCAAAGATTTAAAAGAGACAATACTCCACCTTAATATACCACAATAAAATTGTTTATAACATTGCTTACAAATTGGCACAAACCAACAAAAGTCAAAATTATGTGGATAACATTTTTCCTTAAACTGTTTATTTTAAAAATGTATACAGAATCAACCTCTGTTTACTTTTCACTTACATTCTCTAATTTTTAATTATTTTACATAATTTTATTGTAATGTGATAAATATCAGTGAAGCTCGTCTAAGAGTAAGCCATGGAAGTCATTGCACCCTTGTACAATGCTCCTGATACCCCGATTAACTCCAATATTCTTTTATGTAACTATGGTGTGAGCATCTTACTCAGGAAAACTTGGATGTAATATCACTATTAAATACATAGATTCACTTCTTCATATGTACACTGTGCTGAATATCTCAATAATTTTCTTTTTTAAAGTTTTTTCCTACTCCGGTGACTCTACTCCCCCGAGATTCCTGGTTGTTTCATTTGCCCTGTGATTTTTAATTGGTGCTAGTTCCCCAACTATCCTTTGTGTCTCATGAAAATGATACTTTAAAAAAAAGAAGATAAGCAATGAAGGTTCCTCAATTTCAATGTGTCTGTTTCCTCATGATTAGATTAAGGCACGTTTGGCAAGAGTTTACAACTTTTTGGCTTAATTAAATTCTATGTCTGGAATCTGCGAGGAAATAATAAACAGGTGAAAGACTGTTGATAAGGCTTTGAAGACACACAGATGACAAGCATTAATAAGAGTTGTAGAGACCGTGTTTAGAGAGCATGGTCCGCACACAGAAATGTGCTCTCTGCTTTGGGTCTCATGGCTAACTTTCTCCATAAAATGGGAGACAGCAGTCTTTGTTCACGGCCATACAACTGCTCTCTCCTCCTTCCCCTTCTGTCAGCCCCAGAGAAGCAGTAGTTCTGAGCTAACTACAATGAGGTTATTCTCTCCTCCAGGGTAGACGCCTTCTCAGCAGCTGGGGAGGGGCAACTGACCCACTTTTAGCCAGGAAGCACTTCTTGACCGACTTCCTTAAGGACTTCTGAGAAAGGCGGAGCCTCCCATGGAGAGAGTCACTGACTCTCACCTTCTGTTCTCTATTGCTGAGTCAGAGAGACTCCAGGGTTTTTGTTGTTGTTTGTTTTCTTTTCTTTTCTTTTCCTTTTCTCTTTCAAAACAGGGGTTTTCTATGTAACTCTGGCTGTCCTAGAACTCCCTCTGTAGCCCAGGGTGGCCTAAAACTCAGAGAATCTCCTGCCTCTGCCCTCCCCAGTGCACCCCTACTGGTTGGCTAGAACCCCAGCTTTGATGGCACTGCTGAGCAGTGTATCCAGTTCTAGAGCATCTTTTTTTTCTGTCCTTTAGTCAGACTTTTCTGTCTTGCTGCTGTATAGACATTGCTGATGGACACAAATAATAAGAGTAGAAATAATACCTTGTCACTTGCCCTGGGGGACATTGTAGTATTTAATCTTTATAACAATTTCTGAGGGAAAGAGATGGGGAGATGAGGAAGCTGAGTTACAGAGATACTGCTTAATGTTCCAAGAGTCACCCCGGCCAATGTGACAACAGTTCCACTCTAAACCATCTCCCCAAAACTCCCCTGTTAAAGGCTTAGTCCCCAACTGGCGGAAACTTTAAGGTAAAAGGAAGCAAAGTCACTGACAACACACCCTTGTGGAAAATATAGACAATATCTTTCTCCCTCCCTCCCCCCAGCATCCCTCCCCCACCTCTAACCTTCCTGGCAACTAGAATGGGCAGCTTGGCTCTACATATACCCCCTACCATGATGCTCTTCTCTGCCCATGGGCCCCAAAGCAATGGAGTCAGCCACTGAGCACTAAAACGGTGAGTCAAAAATGCCCTTTCCTCTCTTGAAGTTCCTACGCCTCAGGTGTTTTGTCATAGCAATGCAAAGCAGACCGACCCAGCCAGAAATGAAGCAGGGATGTGACTCCAGGTGGTTTAATGTCGGAATGCAAATGAAACACAGCATTATCCTGCCTCCCCCATAAGCAAAAGTGCATTTTCATAAATCACTATGTATATAACCAACAGAAACATATTACCTAGGCTTATGAGAAAATGATTATTTTATGTTCTTTCTTGTCTTCCATTTCTTTAGTTATCTCATTGTATCTCACCAATTTAAGCAAAATGTCCCTTTCAGAAGGCAGTGATTATTACCAGGACAGCCTTTAGAGCCAAACCTCCCACATTTGAATCCTGTTACATACAACCAATGACTAACTACGTAGTTGCTTAGTCTATGCCTTGGTTTCCTCCTCTTTAAAATGGAGACAATGAGCACGCCTATTTGATGTGTTTAAATTGAAATAATATATTCTTGCCTGGCTACTCAACTGATAGTAATTATCTTATTTGCTCACGTGACTGAATATGCAAGAATGGCTAGAGGATTTGGTTGGGAGTTTGTCTCCTTCTCTTCCCTTGGTAGCTCTGCTTCCCTCCCACCTTGGGCAGTTCTTTGTGGAGGTAGATGGCCATGGATGACCACCACCGCTGTAGAGTCACTCCCTTCCCTATGTCCTTCTCACTGGAATAAGAAAGGCGCTCTTCCATGTGGCTGCATTGAGAGCTGTGGTTTTGATATTTCCTGATGCTCACAGATCCTTTGGCTTAAACTCTAGGAGGCAGGGCAGACCTACCTACTATATATGCCAACAGAAGACAGAAAGGAAATACTCAAAAATGAGATAGCTTTGCTATGTGCTGAAGGTCTCTGCCTGAAGAGGCAGGCAGGAGTTTCTCTTTTAGCATTGTGATGTCTGTAATAAGTCAGACCAATACATACTCATGGGACCATAATTATTTCTCCGTGTAGACTTGCTGGGGACAGGTGTATCTCCAGAAGGAAATTATTTTTCCAAAGGAGAATGTCAGCTGAAACCTGGAATGGAAATCTACCCCCTAAGCACCCAAACACAGGACAGTGTCCTCCTCCCGCCCCAGCCCCACTCTGCAGGAACAGAATAAACTGGAAGAGTAGGAAGGATTTAGAGAATGCTGGAGAAACTGTTCAAACATAAAAACTAATCACAGAATAGGAGATTGATTCTTCCTTTGGAGAGTCAGGGATGCTGGGAGTCAGAAGTGAACAGTGACCCTATAGAGCAGCACTTCTTCTTCTCCTCTTCTTTCTCTTCCTCTTTCTCCTTCTCCTCCTCTCCTTCTCCTTCTCATCCTTATTATTATTTCTAATTTGTTTACTTTACATTGATAGTAGCTTCCCCATCTCCTCCCAGCCCCTCCCTCTCCCCTCTCCACCATCCTCCCACTCTCCCTTTCTTTTCAGAAAAGGTTCAGAAAAAGGGAGGCCTCCCATGAATACCAACCTGCCTTGGTATATCAAGTTGCAGTAGGACTAGGAGCATCTTCTATTGAGGCTAGACAAGGCAGCCTGGTTAGAGGAAAGGTATCCAAAGGCAGGCAACAGAGTCAGATACAGTTCCTAGAGCAGCGGTTCTTAACCTGTGGGTTGCAAGCCCACAAGGGTTGCATATCAGCTATCCTGCATAGGTTTACATTACGATTTATAACAGTAGCAAAGTTACAGCTATGAGGTAGCAATGAAATAATTTTATGGTTGGGAGGTCACTACAACATGAGGGACTGTGTTAAAGTGTCACAGCATTAGGAAGTTTGAGAACCATTGCTATAGAGCCCTATGGTAGTCTAGGGAGAAGCAGAAGTACCTAGACTAGGGGACCAGGATTATGTGATTTTTTGGAGCTATGACAGTTAATTGTGAATATAAACTTGATCAGATTAAGAAATATCTATAACGGCAGAGCTGCCCTGGTGGTGTGGGCATGGGAGAGCTGACCCTGATGGCTTGAGCCTGAGTGTGAGAGAGGCAGCCCCGCCCCTTTCCTGCTGCCGTAAGCAGACCTGGCCCCGCCCCTCGCCTAGGCAAAGAGGGAGGGAGAGCTGGCACGGGTGGTGCAGGTGCAGGGGAGCTGGCAGGATGAACAACACAGCCACCACCCAGGCCCAGGTCCAGGGACTTGAGTTGGCCCACCTCAGCGTCTACCCCATCTATGAACTGCTGGATCGAATGAAGGGGCCGGTCCTGCAGTTCCAAAGCTGCAGGATCTCCATGACACAGGGCAACAACAGGATAACTGGGAGGAGTCCCAGTGAGGAGCCAGTATTGATAATTTAGCAGAAGCCAGAGACCATTGACTCATTGTAATGAACATTTGCAAGTAAAGCTGTTAGGGCAAAGGGTATATACTGTGTGATACACCATGGCACACCACAGCTTCCAACGGCGGGGGTGGGGGGGAATTATAGGTTTTCTTTTTCTCTTTTTTTGTTGTTTTTATTTTTATTATTTTATTTATTTTATTTTCATTTTGTTTGTTTTCTTTTGCTGGGGAGGTTGCAAGGGCAGAGGGCAGCTATGAGGGGGCAGGGAGATAGGTGGGAGGGATTTAAGGTGCACTATGTGAAATTCACAAAGAAATGTCTATAGTCTTAGTGAAGCACACCTTCGGGTACATCAAGGGATAATTAACTGAGGGAGAAGACCTGCCCTAACTGTGGGCAGTGCCCTCCCCATCCTAGACTGAATGAAAAGAGGAAAAAGGACTGCCAGCATTCTCCTTCCTCTGGTTCCTCTGCCCACGTGTGAGCGAGGATACTCACACTCTTACTGCCAAGCCCACGAGCCAGATCCTGCACCCACACCCTCTTCACTAGGATGAGTTGTCCCCTCCAACCCTGGGCCAAAATAAACCTTCCTCCACAAAGCTGCTTCTTGTCAGTTATTGGTCACAGTGAAGAGGAAAGCAGCTAATACATGAGTATTTTCTACAGTATTTTCTCAGACAATACGTATCCCTCCATTAACATCAGCGTTTATACAAATCAAGAAAAGTTACCAGAACTAGGGGGCATATTCCCCACCGCGCACTGTCCCATAGTCTCCTGGATATCAGTTATTTCTCCTTGTGGAATGCCAGGTGGAAAGAGAGTTCTCCCTGAAGAATACCCTGCATGTGCAAAAAGCAATTTTTATTTGCACTCAGGCCCTGTCTACCAAGGCTTCATTTTTTTTTCTACTTTTTTTTTTTCCTCTGAGAGGATTTGGTATCGTCTATCTTTCTGCTTGGGTTGTACAGTGCTCCTTTTGCCTGAGATAGCCTCAGTGGCTCTTCTCTGCCTGCCTTTAATTTGTCCATTAAGACTCACTTCCAACATCACTATGGCAACAAAGCCATCGTGTTTGGTGTCAGTCTCTCTGCTGCTCTCCCCCTTCCCTCAAGAATAAGTCATTTCCTGCCTGAGCTTCCTCACTCTCCCAGAGTCTCGTAGAGCAAAGGTTCCTGTGGTATTCCACAGAGCCCGGGCCTCCTTTTCCTTCTCTGTTTGTCTCATTCCTAGACCATGAGTCCTAGGAAGTCAGGGGACAGTATTGTTAATTGTGTTGATCCTGCTGTCACTGGTACAGGACTTGATCTATGGCGACCACTGGGAGAGGGTTTGGAGAATAGTTAGAAAGTGTGTGGATAAGGAGGGAGTTTCTTACTGAATCCACCCAAAGTCCTTTTACTTACAGACTAGAGGAGTGGGACTATTCCCACTGAATGCAGAATACCTACATTTGGATACAATCCAAATCCTTTTTTTTTTTTTTTTTTTTTTTTTTTTGTATAGAATAGAGTTTATTCAAGGCATTGGGAAGGGAATAGTTAAGAGGGTAGTAGAGGCAGAGAAAGGCGGAGAGAGAGTGAGCTACAATCCAAGTCTTATAGTGACGATACTAAAATATATTATGTGCTGGTTTGAAATAAATACAAAACAGAGCTGGAAAACATGCATCAAAAGGCAAATTAAAACACTTAAGAGACTCGTACTGATCTCGCTTCCTTCTGAAAGACATGAGGAACTTAACCACCTCTACTCAGGTTCATTTTAATGAATAGTTAGTGAGCGTGTGCCTCCACTTATTTAATTGAGTACCAGCTATGTGTGAGGCTTTGTTCTGGGCACTGTAAAAATGAACATGAGCCAAACAAGAAATATGTCCTGTTGACCTTATGTACTATCATCATGAAGAATAATACACGTAAAATAAGCAAAATATTCAACATAGTGTTCTCTCGTTGTCTGCTTGCCTTGTACTATGAAGAATATACTGGTCTCTTACTATACTCTCATTACAATTTATTTAACCTTTCAACATATAAGTATAGTATATCAGGATAAGGGCTATGGAGAAGAACAAAGTTGGGAAAGGAGTCAGGAAGAATCCTGGAAGGTGACATTTGAGTACAATCTGAGGAAATCTTGGATGGCTGTTGAGATAGTTTTTGCAAGAAGGGAAGAGATGTGCCAACAGCCTCAGTTCTCTCTGTAGACCAACCCTGGTGCATCTTGAATTCCACTAGGATGTGTTTATGGAAGGTGAGATATACTTCCTAACCAATAAAGACTGGTGGGAAACTGAGAGTTCTCCCTGGTGTGGGACATGAAAACTTGTCTCAAACACTGGAGGATGGAGGGAAACTGGAGGCAACGTAGACTGAAGAGAGCAGGAGGAATAACAGATAAGGAAGGCCCCCAGAAGAAAGAACACTGTTGCTGGTCTGCCCTGCTTTGACTGAGGCAGGCCTGTCAATCACTGAGGGGAGGATTCACTTGATCATAGAGGCTGCCGAGAAACTACTAAAGGTGGTTGGCAGGGATGTAGGCCAGCGGCAGAGACCAATTAGACCAGAATAAGCAAGGGGTGGAGCAGGGAAGCCATTTAAGGAATGGTTTTTGTTATCCTGACATGAACTCATGAGCAGGGATGGAATCTGTGAGAACACTGGTCTGTTTATGAAGAAGTGATACTTTATACAGAATGCATGGTAGCCCCTGGAAGGTGGTTAGAGCCGAAAGGTAAAGGTGAGGAGGAAGCTACAGCTTGTAGTTCAGACAGCAGCAAGCAGGTGATGCTCTTCCAAGGCGACGAAGGACTCTGATCCAAAGGTGGGGGTGTCCTTGGGTCGTAGTCAACTCAAAGCTGAAGCCATAGCTTTTCCTCTACTGAGTAACTCCAAAGTTTAAATCCGAGGAATAGGGAAGCATTGCTAACAGCAGCCGTGAGTGATTATAAGAGGGAGAGCCATTAGCTTGGTGGGGCTTGAAGATGTTTAAGCGGAAGTGCCCAGGTGATAGGCAGAACTTTGAGATAGGAAATAGTTCTGCACTCACTGCTCCGTGATCTAGGCCAAGTCATTGATCCATCAGATCTTCCGTTTCCTCTGTTGCAGGATGGAAATAATGTTATTATTTAGTGGTTATTATGAATTAGTTAACTGGTTTATTTGTAAAGGGGCTTGAAACGGTGCCCAGTTCAGGTGTCATTTAGTTGTTCGTTAAATAATACAAGTGAGATGCAATTTAAAGAAAAATAAAGTTTGGGCAAACCTAAATGAGAAGGTAAGATAATTGATTCAGGGAGGGCTGGTCGCAGAAGTCGAGAGGGAAGACTTTGTGAATAGGAAAAACAAAGTTGAATGACACGGTGCTATAGAGAAAGAGGAAGGGGCAGAGAGGCCAGCAAATGGGGAAGGGAAGCCCTGCAGTTAGCTCTGCCAGGAGGAATAAAGAGAGAAGCTCAAGTATAGGGAACTAGAGAGACAGTGAGAATGCAGAGAGGAGACATTTGGATGGGCACTCCTGGGGTTTGCTGGTGAACCCTGAATCCGTATGAGAGCAGATTATGGCTAGCTCCACAGAAAGCACATTCTTGATGATTTAAGTGACCGTTAAGGTAATGTGGAGGTATTTCTAAGTATAAATTGACAACGTGGCTAATGGTGCTGGTGATCTAATGGTAATTAGATTAATCTAAGCTCCCTGGTAAGATATTACACATTGAATATAGTATAATGTGAGGTTAAGTGTGAGATGTCACGATATTCTTCTGACCAACCCAAATAAGTTTACTTAAAGAAAACAAATCTGAAAATTTAAGATCTTCTCGTTACATTTTACTTGGGTCTGTGTGGGGAAAAGTATATTTTTGTTCTGTATGAAAGTGCACGACATAAACATTTAGAAACCCAAGACAAGCCCATCTTTAAGTGGGCCAAAGGCTCTGGTAAAAACGTCTCATGGATTATTTATTGTTCACAGATTGAAGGTCCACACAGAGACACAATTATTCTTTTAATATTTTCCCATAAATTCCATTGTAGTAAATATCTTTAGGAGACCTTCGTAAGTCAGAAACTACAGATTGTTTTTAAAGCCTTCTTTAAAAAAAAAAAAAATTGACACTAGGAATGAACCCAGAACCTTGAGAATGTTAGGCCTTGCAGTTGCTTTGTAGAACAGGCAGACCTTGAACATGTGATCCTCTTTCCTGCCTCAGCTTTCTGAGTAGCAGAGATTACAGGTTTGGATTCCAAGTAATAGTTGGTTTTGTTTATTAAAGACTTGTTTTCTTTCGGTCTGTATTTATAGTCTCTGTATTGTTATGCCGTACACATTGTCTTATATGCTTAAAGGCATTGGTATGAGGGAGGGGAGAGTTACCTAACCAGCTCTGAAGATTTACTCAACTACCTACACAAAAGCAGAGGAAGAAGGCTGCCAAGAGTAAATAACATATGGTCTGCAAGAATTTTAGTATTAGGCTACCATTAAGTTGTAGTAGGCCAGTGCTGTCCAGTAAGAATGCAATGTGCCAGCAAATGGGAGCCAAGGAAGTAATTCTTACATTTTCTTAATGGGAGCCACATTTTAATACAGGGAAAAACAAACAGATGAAATTACCTTTAATAATATGTTTCTTCACTTAACAGATTCCAAAGGATTGTTTTTAACACGCAATCAATACAAAAATTAAGACATTTTGCATTATTTTTTTTCAGTACCGTCTTGGAAACCCACTGTGTATTTATTTTCCAACCCATCTCACTTTAGATTAACCAAAAATTCAAGTGGTTAACAGCCACATGTGGCTTGTGGCTTCCATATCTAGACTTTGCAGCTTTGAGCCAAAAATATAGCCCTTTCGTGTTTTCAGAGGCAAGTTGACAAGCAGAGACACACAGAGTTCATACAGCACAACTTGGACCAAATATATTACTTGAAATAGGCACAGTCTTTTTCCACCCTCGTCCTTTGGGGATTTATTTTTATTTTTATTTTTCCAGATTTCTCCTTTGTGGTCAGGTCAGCTTTCTCCACGTGAAACAGAACTCAGTTGAGATACGGGTGAATCTCAAGGCTGTGTATAGTGTTCCTTCAGGTTGTAAAAAGAAAAAATCATATAGCTCCTAATATTTACTCCTGGGATGGAGCCATTATAAAAAAGTGTTCCATGAATGACAGTGCGCCTTCGGCTGGGAAAAAGTTGACTGATGTCCTAAGAGACTGCCTTTAAAAAAAAAAAAAAAAAATGTTCCCTGGAATGGCGTCAACCCACCGGGTGGCCCCTCCAGACCCCTCTGGGCTGCTTCTGGATCCCGCGCTCGTTACCCCAGTCGCCCTCCGGCTCCGGCCGCCGGCGTTTCCGGCCAGCGCTCGCGGTCCCCGCTCTGCAGCCGCCGTGCCCGTCGGTCCGGGGTCAGCGGCGGGAAGCGCGCGCCTGCGGCCGGCGACTCTGAGTATCCGGAGCCCGGCTCGGCGCGGCGTCCACGCCCTCGCCGAGCGCTCGGTGCGTGCCAGGCCGGGCGGCGCCGCGGGCGGCGGAGCAGAGCCCTCCCCCCGGGAGCTGCGCGGCCAAGGTGGAAATGCGGAAGTTTCCTCGGCGTGGCTGACAGATGAGGCTGGCGGCGGGCGCGCCGGGCGCTGCAGCCGCTGTGCCTTCGGTTCCCGTCCCTCCGCAGCCCCGCGAGCCCCGAAGCCGTGGAGCCGCGCGCGCGCGCCATGGCTACGCTGCCGAGCGCCGAGCGCCGCGCCTTCGCGCTCAAGATCAACAGGTAAGACGGCGCGGTTCCCGGCCAGTCCGCGGCGGGGCGCGCCGGTCCCCGTGGCAACTCCGGCGGGCGCGCGGGGACTCAGGCTTCGTCCTCAATCACCCGTGCCGCTGCCCGGAGCAGCGTCTCGCGCCACCTCCCCAACCCCAGCGTGGCTGCCATCGCACTCGCTGTTCTGACAGGTGGCCGGGTCCGGAGAGCGCAGCGCGCGCC
>JADRCD010142800.1:0-12351 GCA_019843815.1 Montemys delectorum | reverse complement strand
GTCTTTCTATTGGAGATGGACTCTTCAAGTTCCCTCTCCCCATTGTTAGCCATGTCATCTAAGATCTCTCCCTTTGACTTCTGAGAATCTGGTAAATTCTAGAGGTTCCCCATAACCTTTCACCTCCAGAGGTTGCCTTTTTCTGCTCATTTTGCTTTTCCTTGGGGTTTCATTCCTGTCTCTCTACCAATATCAGATCATGTTCCCTTTTTTTTACTTCCTGTTCCCTTGCCCACCCAGTTCTCTCCTTGTGACCCCTGTGCCCATGATTGCTTTCTTCTCCCTCCCAAGTTAGGTAGAAATATCTTCACTTGGGTCCTTCTGCTTGTTAACATTCTTGAGTTGTGTGGATTGTATACTGAGTATTCTATACTTTTTGGCTAATATACACACTTATTAGCGAGTACATATCATGCATATCCTTTTGGTTCTGAGTTACCTCACCCAGGATGATATTTTATAGTTTCATCTATTTGCCTGGAAAAATCATATCTACATTCTTAGTAGCTAAATAGTATTACATTGTGTAAGTGAGCCACATTTTCTGTATACATTCTTTCTTTGTGGGACATCTGGGTTGTTTCTAGCTTCTGGCTATCACAAATAAATCTACAACAAACATAGTGGAACAAATGCCCCTGTGGCATGGCAGGGCATCTTTTTGGGTATATGCCCAGGAATGATATAGCTAGTAGATCTATTTCCAATTTTCTGAGTAATCTCCAGATTGATTTCCAGAGTGGTTGTACAAGTTTGCTATCCCAGCAGCAATGGAGGAGTTTCCTCTTTCTCCGCATTCTAACCAACATTTGCTCTCATCTGAGTAGTTGATCTTAGCCATTCTGATTGATGTAAGGCAGAATCTCAGGGTAGTTTTGACTTGCATTTTCTGCTGACTATGGACTTTCAGCATTTCTTTATGCTTCTCAGCCATTCAAGAGTCCTCTGTCCTAAATTCTTTGTTTATGTCTGTACCTTGTTTTTTGATTGGTTGTTTGACTTTTTGGAGGTTATCTTCTTGAGTTCTTTATATATTTTGGGTATTAGCCCTCTATTGGATGTGGGATTAGTATAGATATTTTTCCCAATCTATAGGTTGCAGATTTGTCTGATTGACTAAGTCCTTTGCCTTACAGAAACTTTTTACTTCCATGAAGCCCTATTCATCATGTTTATTTATTAGATGTTTTATTTATTAGATGTTTTCTTTATTTACATTGCAAATTTTATCCCTTCCGAAAACCCCCTATCCCATCCCCCCTCTCCCTGCTTACTAACTCACTCACTCCCACTTCCCTGTCCTGGCTTTCCCATATATACACACACACACACACACACACACACACACACACACATACACACACACACACACACACACACACACACACACACACACACACACACACACACACACACACACA
Organism: Montemys delectorum; assembly: GCA_019843815.1. Classification (NCBI taxonomy): domain Eukaryota; kingdom Metazoa; phylum Chordata; class Mammalia; order Rodentia; family Muridae; genus Montemys; species Montemys delectorum. Next base: position 10,930 of record JADRCD010142800.1, on the reverse strand, counting down.
CACACACACACACACACACACACACACACACACACACACACACACACATATATATCCCCAAAAGTTTTATCAGAGAACTACTACAGCTGATAAACAACTTTAGCCAACTGGCTGGATAGAAAATGAACTCAAAGAAACCAGTAACCTTCCTTTATACTAATGATAAACAGATTGAGAAAGAAAACTGGGAAGCAACACCTTTCACAATAGTCACACATAATATAGCAATCTTGGGGTAACTCTAACCAAACAAGTGAAAGATCGGTATGACAAGAACTTCATGTCTCTCAAGGAAGGAATTGAAGAAAACCTCAGATAATATAGAGAATTCCCATGCTCATGGTTTGGTAGGATTAACATAGTAAAAATGGCTGTCCTAATAAAATCAAGGAGAGTTTTTGATGGAGGAGTGCCGCATGGAAGGCATCGTCTTTTTAAAGGCATATGTTCTTCTGTTTTGGTGCCTAAAAGCTTCTGAGTTTTAATTTTCCACAAATATTGAAAGGGGATAAGCAGTGAAGCTCATAGCCAAACTCATATTTGGGATAGTTTATGAACTTGCAATCCTTAGAAAACTTTGGCATATTAGAGTGACAGTCTTATAATTACTGATAAATAACTGGCTTTACTGTTCTGATTCTAAGATATAATCTAATTACGCTTTTATTCAATACCATCCTCTAAGAGAATGTTATATGAACATATTCATAAGTTTACTTTATTAGATTTATGAATCATTTGAATACACAGAAAGATTTTATTTGAGTCAGAAAATTGATGTAATTTAGAAGATAATTGAAAATATTACATATGTAAATGAAATTTAAAGTTTAAAGTTAATCACATTTGAAATCCAATGTATGTTATGCAAAGATTCTTTTGAAAATTAAAATTGTTTTGCACATGCATGAATTTATTAAATATTAAAACCATATTATTGAGAAATTGAATATTAGTTCCTAAAAGATGAAATATTGTTTAAGTAGGCTCTTGTGAATACAAATTAGTTTTTGAGCACATAAACTCATTACAATAGAAAATACTCATACTAAGATACTTGAGAGAAGCCTCTAACATGTAAATATACTTTAAACTGTTACTTAAGAAGGAAAGGATGAAGAAATACCTGGTTTCCACCTTTCTTAGATTATGTTTAGGCTACCATATTAATGAGGCTCTATAAGTAGTTTCAGACATTTATAGAAGTTGGAGTCTGAGGGGAAACTTCTTGTTCCTCTGGTGTCAACAGGAAGCAAGTATTGCAAGTAGTTAAGGAATGCTGAGATGTGAGAATCATTCTTTTATGCTTAATGTCTAGGCAGCATTGCAGAGGAAGAGTGTAAAAGATTAGAAGATCAGCTTCAAGACATTCTTGTGTAGACATTAAAGGGAAGCTGCATGAAATGAAATGAAACTTCATGAAATGTTAAAAATGTGGTTGTCTATTCAAGACCTAAGGACAAGGTCAGTTGGTAACTTGGATATGGAAACATATCTCCATGTCACAGGCACAGATGAAGAGCTATGGGCAAATTATGGCTGCTGAAAGATGTACACTAAATCTTCCCCAGGGATGAGACCTAGGATAGGTTATCCTAATACAAATGGTCTGTGTTAAACTGATATACATAAGGTAAGCACTGAATATATTCTATATATTGAAGTGATTACACACACCCTCCCCCCGTTACATAGATGCTGATGTGCCTCAGGCATTAAGACACTTGTGCTTAGCATTTTATTTCTTTAAAAATTTCTGTGCTGTAATTTTGTTGACAGGATACAACATATTTTTATATGTTTTTAATGGAAGAGAAATATATGGCTTATTCATGATTGGACCTTTTATACTTTTGGAATCTCTGACTAAAGAAACAGCTGTAAGTATAAATATGTACAAGGAGGTTTTCAGAAAAATATACAAGGCCGTTGGGGGGAATGTGAAAGCACAACTCAGCCAAGCCCTGATAGAGTACAATGTGAATATGCTCGGCTGTTGCTCACTTAGCATTTATGCAGTTAATGGGAATTACACAAGAGAACTCTAGAATTAATTCTCTATACAGTACACATGTATCACAAGATACTCAACTTTAGACAGAACATTTAATTATTCTTTTAACTTGATGTAAGTATTCTGAATTGCTAAAGTTCAGTTCAAATTTTATGATAACACTTAAGCATTATAAGAAACTAGTATAGATTCCAAACCAGTGTAGTCTACAATTTTTATAAAACAATCAAATCAATGGACCAACTCTACTGGATATATCTTACATCATCTCCTCTCTTTCTTTTTCTATAGTACTCTATCAAGTCTAGTTTTTTATTGAAGCCCATACTGGAAAGTAAATACTATATTGAACAATAGCAGCCCTTATATAGAAGAACGTGTTTAAGGACTGGAAAGGCGATTGCATACCTCAGGCCAATTTGGTTCTTTTGGTTGTTGTTCACTAGAACTCTACTTTTACTACCTGGACTCAAATAAATTCAGTAGCTGTTTAATTTTCTCAAACATTATATGTCAACTATGGCATTTTGTCCTTTACTTCCCTTCCTCTAAAATATCCCATATCATTCTCCCCATTCTTCTTTACATACATGGCCCCTTTTCCATCAATTGTTACTGAACCTATATATGTATTTATAGATAAATATATGTTCCCTAATATAGCCTGTTAAATAATAATAATGTTACCTTTATGTATGTTTCAGGGCTAAAATAAGCTTCCTTATTATTTCAAATCATAAAATTGTTTGATTTATACTGTCTACCCTTTTCTTTTATGGGGTACTGAGTTACATATAAATTATGTATTTTTTAATGTATAATAAAAAAGTATATATTTTGACAAATTACATGTGAAAAGAGTTGTCTCACCTTCCAATGACGTTGTCTCTTTACATAGCATTCAGTTAATATTGTACAGTTGAACTGATATTGATGTATCTTCTCTGCCTTATTTTGCCTTTTGCTCTGACTTCTAAAGCAAAATCCATTCTTTTGGCTTAATTTTTCTTGCAGCTGACATCTGGTGCTATCAGTGTATCTGGAAATGGTTCAGAAAACATATCTGCTAGGGAAAAAATATAGGAGCATTTTCTCTCCTTTGCAAATGTTAAACACTGATCCTCCCAAAGCTAACTAACCTTTCCACTAGTCTCATTTGAATGAAGTTCTATTGCTGAAAGAAGAACAAGCCAAGTTTCTAGAATCATTAAAGAATATCAAAATGTAAACTTAGCAATTGGTTAATGTCTTAATGTCTAACACAAAATTATTACAAACATTTATCATATATGCTCACTTCACATTTTAGTGCTTGTTAAGTCATTTGAAGGTAGTACATTCAATAATATTTTACTTAAAATTGTGTGAGATTTTATTACTAGTGATAGAAAATATGATTTTTTGTGATAATGACCCATCTGTGACACTCTACTTGCAAATCTAAAAACAAAACAAAAACTTTCTTCTATTCAGAATAGAGCTAACAAAAAATTAACAAAAAATGTAACTTCACAATGAGTCTAATTCAGTAAAATCAATGCAAATACAAGATTCAGCTCAGAATGGCAGTGCTATTGCTATTAAAACAGAAGGTATCCTAAAGAAACTGGATGCTTCTAAAGTAACTTGAATACTGACAAGATGTTCTACATCTGTCTTCTAAGAACAGTGAATGATCAGGGCTATGGGCTACTTCCCCATAGAAAGCTCAAATCTTAGGGCAGTACCAGATGAATGAATTCAGGAGTATTCCAACTTACCACAATCATTAGACAGCAGCAACAGTCAGCACTCAATCTTTGTCTTGACAGGAAGGAATGGTGAGTCCTGTCCTTGCTGCTCATGGAGTTTCTTTTCATTTTTCATAGATCTGAGGGGCTGAAAACTTCACTACAAGCATATATTCCTGAACATGTGTTAAATATTAACAGTTTTATTATATTTTTTTTACAAAACTCTTAAGTTTATTCAAAGTGTTACAAGATTTTACTCTCCCCTCCAAAATATTATACAGTTAAAAAAATCCAAACTATTTTCTCAGCCACTGTTACTTTTCTTAGGACCAGCCTCTGCCCCTCCACTCCTCCCTCAGCACTGTTATAAAACAACTCCCACTCCTTCCCCACTACCCTTGCCTTGACTGCCCAGCCGAGCCCAGCATGGCTATCCAGTCCTCTATGGCAGAAAGGCTGACCTATGGGGAGCAAACAGGTGACACCCAAGGGACACTGGGGTGCTTTGTGCTTCTGGGAGGACAGTTGTTTTTTTTTCAAGTGAATCAGTGTTTTTGCCCATGGACACCTGTTTAGAGCCAAGTATTTGGCTTAGGTCACCCAGAACCTTGTAAAGGCTTTGCCCAGATCTCCCTAGGCATGGGTCCATGACAACTGGATCCTATGACAATACCAACCATCTGTGTCCTTGTAAACCACTGTTAGGAACAGAAAGAGAGGCTCATGGGAAGCAGGGCTTCATGAACTCCCAATTTTTCAGAGTGTGGGCACCAAAACCCCAGGGCAGGATGTTGCGTGTAGTTTTAAGCTACCGTTTTTGGGTTTTGTAGGTAATCAACCAGTGCCAGCTAGGACCACAGGAGGCAAGGTACCAAAGGGAGGAAAGGTCTAACAAAGTAAAAGCCTCTGGAAAGCAAAGATCCTTCTGAGATCCTCCTCCCATCCCCCACATCCTATAAGTACCAGGATGATTTTCTGTGGATATTTTTTAACAATGTGAGGAGGACCTCATATTGGAACGCTCAGTTTCAGAGGAAACTCAGAATAATAGTTCTAAAGTTTCTAATTTATATGAACTCAGAAACTCACAGTAGAAGAAACAGAATGAACATTGACCAAAAAATTAGCAATCTTCTGAAGTCTCAGGAAGAAAATTTTTCAAAAGTCTTAATTGTACCAATTGATATATTTATTTTAAGGGTTTCTTATAATTAGCCATGATCCATGTCTATACAGTTCTGGCTCAAAATAATATTAATAGATTAAACGAATGTCTATAATAGGTAAACAAGAATGAGAATAAAGTAAATATGAATGCCTTCATTACATTTCTATTGCTGTGAAGAGATACAACTACAGAGACAACTTATAACAGAAAGTTTATTTTGGGTTTTGGTACAGTTTGAAAGGGGTAGTTCATGATCATCATAGAAGGGATCTTGGCAATAGGAAGGAAGGCATGATGCCAAGACAAGAGAGAAAAGAGCTTTTATGCTGAGACAACAGCCAGAAGGAAGAAGAGAGAGGAGAGGGGGATGGGTTAAGGGAGGAAGGGGAGGAGTAAGGGCAGGGAGAGGGGAGGGCAGAGGGAGAGGGGAGCAGGAGATGAGAGAGCAGGGGGAGAGAGGGAGGGAAGGAGAGGGAGAGGGAAGTAGGGAGAGACAGAGAGGGAGGGGGAGAGACAGAAAGTGGGAGAGAGAGACAGATTTCACAATCCTCATAGTCCTTCAAAGTTGGACACAATTTCAAAGTCCAGCTATTTTTAATTTTAACCTGTAAAGGTAAAATCAAACTGCAAAGACATACTTCTTACCTTCAAAGGGAGAAACGGCCTTAGTGAAGAAATGGTAGACCAAAGTAAGACTGAAACTCATCAGGCTAAACTTCAAATGTGATAGTAAAGAGGGTGTCTCTATTCTTTCAGCTTTGCTGACTGGAACATGCTTCTGTCACTCTCGGGATTGTTCCACTGCAGCTTCTCTTGAGCATCCCATATCTCTGGTATCTCCAACATATTCAAGTCTCCAACAAATTCTAAACCTCATTTTCAGAGCTTCACACAATGGCCTCCTTGACTATCTACACAGGAACTCTCTTGTCATCTGCCTGGTTTCAATGACTTTCCTCAAATGAAGAGAAAAATGTCACAATACTTTTACTCCAGTGTCCTTCATAAATTTAAAGCCAGAAGATTGCTGCCAATAATGTGCCCTACTTGGGATGGAAGCCGGCTCCCTTCATGAATTGTATGAGTATAATCTTTGACTCATTGATGTTTTCCTCCGTTTAATAATGCTTCCTTTGCATTATCAGCAAAAGATTTCATAGATATTTCCTTTCTCCAGGTTGGAGAAGTAGTTGTGTGGGATCTTGCCTTTGAGGCAATATTTTTCTATTTACTTTTACATCTTTTATTTACATCATGCATCAGACCATTTTTTTCCCTTTTACTTAAACATTAAGAATTTGCTTCAGATTTACATTTCCTAGTATTCTCTTTTCCTTCAAATTGTATAATCTGAGTTTTGAATAAAATGTGAAATATAAAACCCATGCAATATATGAACATTTAAGGAATGAAAATTCAATGAGAAATTTTTAAAAATTTAGTTTTATTGAGAATGACAGAATGAATGTTCACTATGATTGTAGTTTCTGTATCCTATTCCTGTAATTCTAGTTATAATATGTTCATTTCCCTTTGTAATATAGAAAGATGTTATTATTTTAACTGCACTTTTCATAACCGAAAGTATTAGCAATAATTATAAATGAGCAGTGATTAAACCTCAACTCTAAAGTAAAATGTCTTGAACTGATATCAAGTTTTGTTATGAATTACTTGTATCACTTTCAAAAATTAGCTTAGTTGTTTAGAGGATAAGTGTCTCATTTTTTTCAAGAGAATCATAATCATGATATTGATTTCATTCATTTAGTATAAAAGAAAATAACATCACCTTTGTTTGTCCTAGAATTGATAAACCCTCCTTAGTAGATTCTTTTTGATGACAAGAGTGTTTATTGTCAATAGATTTCATACAACAAATGAGGTAGGTCAGGGGTTGAAATTAATATTTGAATCTCCAAAGTTTCTTTGGTCAATATTACTGTTTCTTCATCTGGATTAAACTCAGCAGTCAGTAAAATGTCAGTTGAATGAATCATGCCACAGCTGTATCCTTTCCTATGGCATGAACATAATGGGGGACACTCTCCCCATTAGGATGTCTTGCTCTGATGAACAGAAACTCCTTTGAAGTTGCATTGTCTGTCACAAAATGTATAACCTTGTGTATGAGGGCAAGAGGGCAGAACAAAATGATATCTGACTTAAAGTAAATCTATGGACCATTTTCTTCCATTATGAGTTCTACATCAATTTTTGCGAAGTATGTTATGAAACTTAGTGTGACTCTGTAGTGCCTTCTGTGCAATTTGAGTGCTTTTTTTCTATATAAGATAATGTGCTGACTGTGCCTCTATTTACTCTTGAATCTTACCCCAAGGCATATTTTAAATTCAAGCACATTCACATCTTTCCCTGCCCCAACTTGTTAATATGTCAGGTAGAATCAGTGTTGACTGCCGTTGGTTAGAGGAGAAAGTATGAGGTTTGTCTTCTTATCAAGAGGTTCTGCCTCCAGATACTTATTTCTTCTTTGAATGTAACAATGTTTTGATGAAAATCACAAATATAAGTGTGGTCATGTTATCATTTATTGTGAGCTTTCTACACTGATATATAGTGCCCGCAATAGTTTTGAACATTTGTCTTGATCAGTGAATGTATTTGAACACCCTTAATTCTTAAACTTATCTTTTCAAAAAGATTCTTGTCCTACACAATTACAATCTATAGCAAATGGTGATTTTGTATTTTACTCTGTATAATAAATATCCTAACTGCAGTCTTCAGCAAAAAGTATTTATGTATTGCAAGGTTTAAGGGAGGAAAGAAGCATATAACATTCTTAGCAATTGCAACAAAGTAAATATAAATAAAATACTGTCACAAAAAATCAATAATGCAAAGCCAAATCAGTGCCAAGTTACAAAACAAAATTAAAAAAAAAAAACTCCTACATGGAAAGAATCAAAGTTATTCTAGAAAATTTACAATGAACAGAATATGATTCCTCTAAAATTCATGAGAATCAAAAGTTATGAATCCCTTCATGTGCTCATCCTTGCACAAACTTTGAATGAGTATTTAGTACACAATGCTCACTGTAAAAGAACTGTTGAATACTCTTACTTATTTCCTTGTAATTTTATTAAAATATGTTAAATAAATTCAATTTAAGACTATGTAATATTACAATACATTTATTATGAAAATTCTCTCTGAAAGAAGTTGAGAAATCACCTTGGTAAGGATCATAAGGTCATCATAAACATGACACTTACAAAGCAAGCTATCACTCAGCACTGAGATCAATCTGTGTAGCCTTTGTTCACTGGGCGGTTCTTCCTCATAGGTAATCGAAATTGTCTCATGAAATCTCGTCTCAGTTAATTACTGGGTCAGCACAAACCAAATTTGTACTATATTTAGTATTTTATATGCCATTATTTGCTTTATATCCATTTGGTCATTTATTAACAGTTCCAGCCAGGATTCTTGAATTTAAGAACTCCTTTCTTAGTTCTCAATTAGTATAGAGTCCTATGGTAGGATGTTGAAAGGATCATGAGCACGATTGACATTGGCAATGCACTAATTACCTAACTGTTACCATCTAACTCATGGAAAATGGTTTTTGCTTGTTTGTTTGTTGTAACAGATTGTGAGGGTGTAGAGATACTCCAGTTTAAATAAAAAACTTTGAAAAATTTAAAGAACAAAATCAACAACAAAAGTTTCTGAATCTTCATCTCCACTTCATGGAGCTTATTCTTTCTTGCCCTTCCCTGCTTATAAGACATTATAGGCCTGGTTCTACCTCTAGGGATGTGTTGATGTACTTAGGCTACTGTAATATCTGTGTTCTTGATGAAACACTTTTTTTTTTTTTTTTGGTCCATCACTCCTAGCACCAATTACTCCTGTTCCCTTTGATTATCAATTAAATCACAGCATGATCTAGAATTTTTGAGAAGGACCCTGAGCATAGACAAAACGGAGGACCCATGGACATAGGAAACCAGTGATTCAAGCAGTTGCCATGTCAACCCTTGAAAGAAAAAACTACAAATGTCTGGGGACAAATGAACCTTTCTCGAGCACCACAAGCGAACCATTTTCTGTATTTCATGAGTGGTTTGACTTTCCTCTTTTATTTACTTAGGCCTTTGTTGCTTGGCCAGCTGGCTGAAAAGCAGGTTCTTGAATGCAAAACAATAAAGTCATCAAAGGTACTGGGAGCAAATCTGAAGGTCATTTACCCATTTCATTGTTCATTCCTTTTACAGTATCACTGAAGCCACTTAAAAAGTGTTTCTTTAAATCATTACAAGGTTTGACGTTTGAATAGAGTTTACTAAGCTGTTTTAAATCAGCAAATACAATGTTTGGTCCATGATTCCTCTTTGAAGCAACTGCATTTGGTTCATTACCAAACAATTTCAGTTGACACTGTTTTAAAATTCAGTTTTATATAAGAATATGTATATAATTCATGGAGATTTAATTTTGGAACCGTTATTTTTCTCTGCTCAAGTCTCAAGGTTAAAGCTGCTGTCCCCAAGCATCTGATTCAATGAATGCTGCTCTGTGTAGTGTGTATTTCGCAGTAGACCAATAAAAACAATCTGATTGATCTGTCTCGTTATGGACTTGATGGCTTCCAAAGCACTAGCTATAAAATAAGCTAACTGGAAAATCAAAGCTTTAGTGACCTCAGAGGACTCTTCGTCTCATACTGCAGTTTAAATCATGTTACTTTAAATTTAGATATCACATGCACAAAACATTTTATATAACAAACCAGCTAAAACGTGTAAATAGCATTTTATTTTCCACACATCTAGGCTGGTACATTTGGATGAGTAAAGAGCTTTCCAAGTGCCCACCGTCTCTCGGTGAGGTGCTTAAACTTGTCTTTTGCAGAATCTGAAGAGCCTTGAATCTCTTTTTCTAGCACCTATGCTTTTATTTAAATGCTTCATCCCAAAGAGACCCACTATAATTTCTGCACCACTCCCCCTTTTTCTCACCTCTGCCTCTCTTTCCTCTCTCTCTCCCTTCTCAATTCCCTCTTTTCCTCTCCCTTACAGGTAATGATTGTTAGTTTAACTCATTTAACTTTAATATCTCAATTTGTCTAAACACTGAATATTTATATTATTGTGATTGCATGTTTACAGGCTCACAGAATTCAAGGAACTGGCTAAAGCAAAGACATCCCTCTCTCTATCTCTTTTTATCTTTTCTTTATCAAATTCCTTTATCAAATAATACATTATGACACATATTAATCATTTATTTATTTCCTGATAATTACATACAGGTATATTATGATTTCATTATTTAAATCCCATTAGTCTCTCTCATTCCTTCTTCCCACTGTTTTTTCCCCATAAATACTTTTAAGTTTTCACAATAGACCTCCTTTCTTTTAAAGACAACTCTGTAACAAAGACATAGACTGACTTGAAAGGGAGTAGTAACTGACAGTGACTAGATTTATTCATTAATTTTGTTAAATTTGTCTATTAGAGTCCTAGAAATCAGTCCTTCCCTCTATAATTATAGCATACTCCATAGCGTCCCTTGTTCTTACTACCATTGTCCTGAATGCACAGGTTTTCAACCTGTGCATTATGAAGGCAGCTTTTACTGGACTAGCCAGGATGTATTATGTTACCCATTCTAATACATTCCCCTTCAGTAAATACCCATTCTTTTGGATTTATTCCTCTTGAATACCTGGCAAATATAAATGTTTATAGTTAGTTCCTCATACCTGAACCTCTCTATATAGCATGATTACATGGTATGTACCACATATTTCCATTATCACGATCTCTACTGGCCTTCTTTGCCTCCCTTACCATGGTCAACAGTCTGTCAGTCCCTGAGCCCAAATAAGTAATTTCTTTCTTCTGTTGTTTTTGTTGAGTATTTTGGTGCATCAATTCTAACATTATTAATACAATTGTCATGCAATCTGAACTCATGTGATTGTATTTCCATGAGCCAAATTTGCATGAGCACTGATCCCCTTAAATAGAACATCTT
>JADRCD010142794.1:1039-12171 GCA_019843815.1 Montemys delectorum | reverse complement strand
AAAAAAAATTAATGATATTGAGATGATTTGTATATTCTTGGCCCAGGGACAGAATAGCACTATTAGACAGTGTGTCCCTGTTGGAGTAGGTGTGGCACTGTGGGGGTGGGCTTTAAGACCCTCTTCCTAGCTGCCTGGAAGTCAATATTCTGCTAGCAGCCTACATATGAAGATATAGAACTCCAGCTCCTCCTGCACCATGCCTGCCTGGATGATGCCATGCTCCCGCCTTGATGATAATGGACTGAGCAACTACGAGATTCCTGGACTTCCAATTCACAGCTGACCATTGTTGGGGAGTTAGACTACAAACTGTAATTCATCATAATAAATTTCTTCAATATAGAAAGACATTCCATATGTTCTGTGACTCTAGAAGACCCTGACTAATAGAGAAATTGGTACTGGGAATTGGGTTATGAAGAGCAGCTGAGGCTTGGCACAGTGAGAGGCCATGGAAGGCCATTGATGAAAGTGCAGTCTTAATGGTAGTTGACAGCCCAGGACTGAAGGGGTCATGCAAAGGAGTTGAGGCTTGGCAACATGAAGAGAGCCTATGAGAAGCTATTGGTGAAACCTACTTGTAGCAGAAGATCCCAGCATATTGGAGATGCCAGTACCAAAGGATGATCACCAAGAACAGCAGCAGCAATGGAGTGGATCAACCTTAGCTTAAAGTACTACAGAGGACAGAGTTTGAGGAGGTCCCTTGGAATAGCCCAGAAGATCGTGTATGGATCTTAGACATTGAAACAAGAAGCTATAACACTGAAGTTGCATTGGAGACCCCAAGATGTTCAAGATGCCAGAGCCATGTGCTCTCTGCTGAGAAAAGTTGCTAACAGTGGAAGAAAACAGCTCAGAAGAAAAAAGTTTGTTGCAGTTAACAAAGAGGAAAAAGGAGTTGGAGATCTTAAGATTTCTTTAACATCAACTGTGGAGATGTAGATTTTGGAGTTTACCCAGATGATTTCCTGCCTTGGGGATTGCAGATAAGTGATAGGATGAAGCTCAGAAGAGACTTTGAATTTTAGACTTTTAACATTTTTGAGACTGCTGTAGACTATTGGGACCTTAGAAGTTGGAATAACTGTATTTTGCATTACATTATGTTTAGGTATAACCCCCTTAGACTCAGGTTTGAACAAGCCTATGGGGACCAAAAAATAGAATGTGATGGTTTGTATATGCTTGGCCTAGAGAGTGGCACTATTGTTGGAGTAGATGTGGCACTTTGGGGTGGGCTTTAAGACCCTAGCCCTAGCTGCCTGGAAGTCAGTATTCTGCTAGCAGCCTTCAGATGAAGATGTAGAACTCTCAGCTCCTCCTGTACCACACCTGCCTGGATACTCCCTTGATGATAATGGACTGAGCAACTATGAGATCGTTGAATTTCCAATTCACAGCTGACCACTGCTGAGGTGTTGAAATACAGACTGTAAGTCATCATAATAAATTCCCTCGATATAGAAAGACATTCCACATGTTCTGTGACTCTAGAGGTCCCTGACTAATACAAAAGTATTATATAATCGAACAAGACAAACAATTATGGATAATTCTAAAAAATATATTGAAGAAGATGCTCATATAAATGAATGGGCATAAGCAATATCTCAGGGGTAGATTAAATAATGCTTTGTTGACTTTAAATATCCTTATACAGGCAGTAAACCCAGACACTATTGCAGATGCCAAGAAGTGCTTGCTGACAGGAGCCTGATATAGCTGTCTCCTGAGAGGATCTGCCAGAGCCTGACAAATACAGAGGGGGATGCTTGAAGCCAAACATTGGACTGAGTACAGAGTCCCCAATGTGGGAGTTAGAGAAAGGACTGAAGGAGATAAAAGGGTTTGTAATCCCATAGGAAGAACAACAATATCAGCCAACGAGACCCCCCAGTGCTCACAGGGACTAAACCACCAACCAAAGAGTACACATGGAGGGACCTAGAAACATATGTAGCAGAGGATGGCCTTGTCCAGCATCAATGTTAGGAGAGGCCCTTGGTCCTGTGAAGGCTTGATGCCCCAGTGTAGGGAAATGCCAAAGTGGGAAGGCAGGAGTGGATGGATGAGGACATTCATAGAAGCAGGAAGAGGAGTGATGGATTAGGAGGTTTCCATAAAGGAAACCAGGAAAGGAGATAACATTTGAAATGTAAAGAAACAAAATGTACAAGAAAAATTAAAAAATATATATTTTAAAAGTCAATAAGACAAATAACATTGCTATTATAAACCACTGGATTTGTAAAAGGACTGCTTTATTAACTGAACCATAAACCTTATATATTTCATACATTTTAGGTACAGAACCTTATATTACTTGTGAGAGCTTATATGTTTACATAAAATAACAACCAAGGAAGCCACTCTAACACGATCTAACCTTGAGGATGCTAAGATGTCTGATAATGTCTCAGACTGCCTCAGTATTGTATTCGGGGGGGGGGGGGGCTGATGACCTCAGTACATTAAATCTTACAAACTGATCCAGCCAGGCCTTCAATTAAGCACTATACTTTTCCTGCCCACAGATACTAGGTAACAAATGATACAACTAGTTCTCCCAGGATTTGTCCAAATTACAATTGTTTTTAGGGTCCCTAATTTACTTGGGAATTAACAAAAGATACCATTTTCCTTACATAGCAGGAAGAAATTTTAAGAAAATATTTCCCCATTCACAAGAGATGGAATAGATAATTTTGGGTTGTTCTTGTGAGAAAAGGATAGTTTTGATCAAAAAACAAAAACAAAAACAAAATACTGGAGGTTAAACTCGGCGATTTCTCTCTTTTCTTTTCTTTTCTTTTCTTTTCTTTTCTTTTCTGTATTTTTCTTTCTTATGTAGGTGGAGAAAGTTTGAGAAGACAAGGGGTAGTATAGGAATAATATGGGAATAATAGGGGAAAGAGGTTGACTATTGAATCTACTCTTAAATTACCATACATTTTATAGCTAATAATATCATATTGGTATAGATCTTTGAATATTTTTACATATTATGATTATATTGTGCTATATTGGTAAAGATCATTGGATATTGACACATATTTGAGGTTATTTTTGTTACACCACAATGGATATTTTATTTCAATTCCTTTATATAGGTATTGGACATGTGCAACTCATTTGAAGGTGTAATATGAAGTTCTAGTCCTTTTAAAGCTGTTATTATGAACTGTTAGGGATATGTAAGAAATACAGTTTAATATACAGGGAGTCAAACTCATGCTCATGTTAGATACTGTTTGGTTTTGAAAGTTATTCAGATAGTAAATATCTAATAATAGACAATGTTTGACAATTCAGATATGCTACAGATATAGTTGGTCTTCAAATACCTCTGATTCACAGAATATGGCTTTTGTTTGTTTGGTTGGTTGGTTGGTTTGGTTTTGGGTTTTTTTTTTTTTTTTTGGTTTTGTTTTTCGAGACAGGGTTTCTCTGTGTAGCTCTGGCTGTCCTGGAACTCACTCTGCAGACCAGACTGGCCTCAAACTCAGAAATCTACCTGCCTCTGCCTCCCAAGTGCTGGGATGAAAGGCTTGTGCCATGAGTGCCCAGCCAGAGTATGGCTCTTATAGTTGTGTTTTATTACTATTTTTTTTTTGTCAATGATACTGGTGAGCATCTGTCACCAGATCACTTTGGAGAAGATAAAAACATCAAAAAATCTCCATATGGAACTCACTTTAAAAATGACAGGCTGACACTAAGTAAAAAGCTGCCGATGCTTTAACTACATACCAAATGTTCTCCAGAATGGACAAACAGACTCAGGGAAGTAGATTGCTGAGCTTTGCCAATACAAGGCAAGCAGTCCTTCAATATTCTTGCTTCACAAAATGTCTGTCAAATATTCTGGGTCAGAAGGTTTAAGATAGATGTTCCAAAATTGCAGAGAGTTTCTGGGGAACTGTCTAGAAAGCATGCCCCTCTGTCAATTCTACAGCTTTGGAAGCTGCTTGTCTGCACTTTCCTCATGCTCAGGTACTATCTATTCCTTCTCAGATATCTGATGGGTTGAAGATTAAGTAGTCATAGTCTCATAATTAAACTTAAATAATGAAGGATCTAAAAAGTGTTTTATAGTATAAGAAGATGTTTTAAAGATGGTAAATCCAAGTTATAAAGGTTGGAGGATTATGAGAGTTTAAATTTTAAGAAGGTGTTTTAAGGTTGGTAAATTAAGATTAGAGGATTTAGAAGGTGTTTTATAAGAGTTGGAAGAAATTGTAAATGGCTGGTAAGGTTTGTAATATCAAGTTATAAAAGTGGGAGATTTAAATGTATGATATGGTAATAAAAATAATAATTTAAATACAGAACACTAAATTCACCAAAATAGGATCTACGATAGAATATTTTTTTCCTAAGCTGCCAAATACAAATGGGATGGGCATTGTAAATGTAATTATTATCCCATAGATTTCATGCTTGTTTCATAATTGTTCTTACTATATATATTTTGTTATTATAAGAGAATGAGCCTTTTGGTTTAGACAAAAATGGTGAAATTTTGGGGTTAGTCTGGTGCTCTAAGTATTTAAATGCTAAATACTGTGCCCCAGGTTTTGGTTGCTCCTAATAAGGAGATCCTCATATACACCAAGTGATACTATGTACATTGCTTCCCAAATTAATTCTTGTTTTAGATAATTTTAGTTTAGATCATTTATTCTTTATATTATTTAAATAGTCATACCATGTATGTGTTTATGTATATATTTCTTGTGACCTAATAGCTGGTCTTTAAAGTTCTATTGGAGTATATTCCACTGCTTTGGAAGAAATGTTCTCTATGCTTCTATTTCAGTGTGCTATGCTTTTATTGCTTCTTATTTAATTACCTTATCTACTGTTCAAATGAAGACATTAAAGTATCCTGAACTTTCTGTATTATCATCTATTCCTCACTTTAATTCACTTGATAAGTGTCTCACATTTGCAGTAGGTGTATCAGTGTCAATGTATATGCATATATGTGTGCATATATTAAAATTTTTTATTAATTTAAATTAATTTTAGAGGGCAAATATTGGGTTTCATAATTAATTTTCATACCTGTCTGCACTATATTGAGTTTTTTCCACAGTATCTTTTGTTACCCCCCCTTTTGATTCATTAACCACTTAATCATTATGAGGTAAATGTATTTCTCTTACAAAACGTTTAAGTATAAAAACCTACTTTTATGATTAAATATCCTACCTTTGATTTTTTATTTGTCATGAACATAAGATATTTTCCTCCACCTTAGTCTTCACAGTCCATGAAGCTAAATAAACTATAGCAGAAAGCACAAACTTAATGTCTATGTATTTGCCTTATAATACCTTCAGAATTGTGGTCTTTTGATCAGAGAATTCTTTTCATCCATTTGCATGAAAGTAATTATCCGCTCTTAGGAACTCACTTCTGGCTTTTTAAAAATTGTTTCTGAGTGTTTTAGAGTTTCTGCAATACTTTCTTGTCAATCCTTTGTGATATGATAAAACTTTTCTATTCTCATATTCTTCCTTTCTTTCTATCTTTGTGAATCTTATCCAGTCTTTATTTTCTTTTCTATAAAGGCATAGGGAGTATACAAAGTAACTTACTGTATCTACCATTTTTCTTATCACAGTGAGAAAATAGTGGACATGAACTCATTGTTCAGAAGCTACATTCCATCACTTGGCTCACAGTTGAGGATACATTGAATCATGGCATGCACTTGCTCACCTCTTCCCTGATTATCAAATAAACACAGAGGAATACTTTTGCTCTGTTAGCTTCCCCAATCTGCTTCCACTTCTTTTCATTATTTTTGATACTCCTTCCCATGAAATGGTTCTGTCTACATATAGAGAAGATCTTATATTTACAACTAATCCTCTCTGGAAATTCCCTCACACAGATACACATAAATATATATGTCACTAAAGTCATGGACAATTATGAACATAACTGTGATAGTTTCAGTAAGAATGGCTCCCACGGGCTATAGATTTGAATAGTTTGAAAGAATAGAAAGGCAATATATTACTGGGGGTGGGCTTTGATGTTTCAAAAGGTCCATTCCAAGCTGAACGTCCCATTCTTCCTGCTGCATGTGGATCCATACATAAATATATGTACTTATATATGCATATATATCAAATATATAATAGTGGTATTCCATCTCAGACCCCTAAAATCTCATTTTCACCTCACAATACCAAGTTTATTTGAATTCCCTCTCAGAGACCGCAATAATTCTGTAAGTATCAAAAACAGTGCAAAGCCTCTTCTAAAAAAGGAATCATTTAATAATAAGAATCCATAAAATCAAAACATTATATATACGTGTGTGTGTGTTTTGTCTCATATACAATGGAATTATATGCACATAACATCTCATTCCAAAATAAGTAGAAGTTGGATATGGAAAGGAAATATCTGGCTAAGACAAGCCTAAAACACATTGCTAATATCAATTCTATATGCCCATATCTGGCATCTGGGGCTTTTGATGACGTTATCTAACTACATGTCCTTGGGTAGCTCTGTTCCCTTAGCAGTAGTGACTATGGTACATATGGCCATTATTTTACTCTGGAATTATTTGGTACCTAAATGTTTCTCCAAATGAGCATTTTACATTTATGATATGTACACTACTCTATGATTCCAATCAGTCTGAGGCTTTGCATTCAAAGTTCCATGGAATTCCTACTAGGATCTACTTTCATTGAAGCATTAGTACATATTATATGGGCTCTGTGTATTTATGGCCCCATTGGAGTTCCTAAGTGCTGAGGGCATGACCAAGGGTGAGGCACTTGACAATTAGGTTGTCCATACAGGATTTCTTTTTCAAATATACTAGGCTTGTTTCACTTACACAAACATTCCTTATAATACCATGCTATTATGAAAATTAAACAGACATCTCACCAAACAGGAAAGAGGTAGTTGGGCAGAAAATGCTGATGTAAGGTTTACTGGAAATCCTCTACAGTGAAAATATTTTGGCAGCTTTGTAGGTTCAACCTAAGCCCTCACCCTGAATTCCTTCAGCTCTGGCAGGCTGGAAGGCTGGCATTGGTGGAGCTTCTGAAGATACATCAGTCAGCTACCTATCACTGAAAGGCGACCTACAGAGCTCAGTCTCAAAACTCTTTTGCCAATGGGTATTTACACAAACCTTTGAACCGTACCTCTGGAGCAAGAGCAAGGCAGTGCCATCATACCGGACACATTCAATGGTCTAATTTTTTTTTAATCACTTCATTGGGTGGGAGATTTTGGTTATTTGGCTTATATTTTATATTAGCTAGTTTACAAATATAGAGGTGCCACCTTAGGGTTAGTTCATTACCATACTAAGGCATGTCTTGAGCTTGGCTCATGTATTAGCTGCCTTGTGGCCAGTTCATTGAATTACCAGAGTGTGCTTTGTGGCCAACTTCTCTCTGAGATGCCTGGTGGCAGGTTGCCATCTTAGAAGCACTGCACTTTTTCTAAGTCACACAAATTGGTTTTTAAGTTACACGAAATGGTTTATAAGTTACAAAAAAAAATGATTTAGCTTATGTTCTTGACAGAACTAAAGTACATTTACTTTTGAAATCACTTGATAACTGTCTTTACTGCCTATGTTTCTATTGGAATTCTGACATTCTGAGGACCCACAATGTTAGTCCATTCTGTGGCTTTATGTAGCACACAAAGTCAAGCTCTTCTACAGTCCTCCCAAAATCTGTTTCCAAAGGCCACTAAGCTGCATGGTCATGCTTATCATAGCAACAACCTCACGACAGTATTCTGGGTTATTTTTAAATCTCATTTCTATGACCAAATACTTGACAGGTGGAGATTAAAAGGGAGGGAAGATTTATTTTTGAGTCTTTGTCTTTCATGTAAGGGAAGATATGACAGAGGGAGGCTCCTCTTTCAAATCTCAGTGAACCAGATGTCCTCCTTAGTTTTAATTATCTATTTGACACACAAACTAGAAGCATGTGAGATATATGTGAGTCTTGATTGAATGCTGGCCCAGATCTGATTAGTCTGTGGATGTGTCTATGGGAAGTTAGTACACTTTGTCAGTTAATGTAAAAGGGACCAGCCAACTGTACTATTTCCTGGGTAGGTAGTCCTGGGCTCTACCAAAAAGCTACCAAAGCACGAGGGAGTGAGCTGGACTAGTGGGCAAGTAATCTTTCTCTATGGTTATTGCTGATTGTGTTCTTGCCATGAATTTAATGATAGACAGTCACCTGTAAGTTGAAATGAAACTTTTCCTCCCCAAAGCTGTTTGTGGTCAGAATGTTTTGTCACAGCAATGGATATTGAAATTAAAAGGCTTAACACAGAGATACTCTAGGTTGCTTCTTTTTCTATTTAAATTTTCTCTTTAAAATCACTGTCCATGAAATGGTGCCAACCACATTCAGGATATTATTTCCCTGGTTAGTCATGTCCAAAAATGTTCTCCCAGACATACAAAGGAGTATCTCACAATCACCCTACATGGTTTTTAATCTAAAAAATAATAATAGGTAGTAAACAATATAATCATATGTAAAATAATCCTTACTGTATATTTTCCTTTATATTTTAATCTAGTGACTTCAAATTTATATATTTTATATTGTGTATCCATTAAATGATTACAGTTATAGTTACTTTTGGTTGTTTTATCCTTAGGTTTCTTTATTCATTATATTAGAATTCAAATATTTTTACAAGTTATATAATGCTAAGATATTTTGATTTGATCAGTCCATTTTTAATGAATACTTATAGATTTTCATTTGTTTTTATGTTTCTATCACATTAAGACACTTTATCTATCAGTTTTTAAAAGCAAGAGTACTGGCACAAACTCGTTCAACTTCCACAGGAAAATCTTCCATTTAAACAGATAGAATTTAAGCTAGAAGTGTTTGACTATAAAAGCTTTATGACTTGTGCTTCTGAAGAAAATTGACAGAAATAGTATTCTTGATTGGCAATTTGAATATTTCATCTGACCCTTTCCAGTTCTATAAGATTTCTACTGTGAAATATGCTGACAGACTTCTGGAGTGCCCTTATATGCAATGAATCACATTTTTGAATGATACCTTTTTTGTTACAGTTTTTGAAATTTTCTTCTTGATTTTAAGAATGTTAAATCCTTGTGAAATTAAATATATTTGGAGAATTTCTATCATTTCTTAAATAAACTTTATGTTTATTTTTTTTCTGGTCTGTTAGCCATTTCTACCTCTCTACCTCTTATGACTATTTTGTTACCCCTTCTAAGTGTAGTTGAAGAATTTTCATTTGGGCTTTCCTTCTTGTTAAATGTTTTAAGGTCTATGGGTTGTATCCTGGGTATTATGTACTTTTTGGCTAATATATACTTATCAGTGAGTATATTGAATGCATATCCTTTTGGGTTGGGGTTACCTCATTCAGGATGATATTCTCAAATTCCATACATTTTCCTACAAAACTCATGATACCTTTGTTTTTAATAGATGAATATCATTACATTTTATAGTTTTCTTTATCTATTCTTTAGTTGAGGGTTGTTTAGGTTGTCTCAACTTTTTAGTTATGAATGAAGCTTCTTTGAACATAGCTGAGTAAGTGTCCTTATGGTATAGTGGGGTATCTTTTCAGTATATATCCAGGAATGGTATCTGCATCTTGAGGTAGATCATTCTCAGTTTTATGAGAAACTACCAAATCTATTTTTTTTTAATTTTTTTAAACTTATATTGGATTATAATGATAAAAGTTACATGATTTCAATTTATCTGAATTTGTTAACATTTAAAAACATATTTTAAGTAAATAGAATTAAATCACATTCTTGTTTCCCTTTTGTACCCCTACTCCTCCCAGAGACCCCCCCCCTTCAATATCTACAATATCTTTTTGTCATATTCCTTAAAATTTAAAAAATATTACAATACAAACAAGTATTATAAAAGTTGTTTGATATAAAACAACAATTTGAGGAATTGCAGGGGAGTCCCAGAACTGTAGGGGCAGGATCCTCTCAGCTTCCAAGTGGCAGAGCTGGATCAGCGACAATCTCTGCCCCCTCCCTGCTAGTGGAGGGCCTGCCTCCAGGGCAGGCTTCAGCCCAAGGACTCAGGTGAGATCCGCCATTGCCTCTCTGGTGACTTTCTAAGGCAGGAACAGACGGGAGGCACAGGCCTCAGGAGTCGAAGGGGAGTTGCAGGGCGGCAAGGACAGGTCAAGCTCTAGTCAAAGACACCAAGAACATCTAACACCAGAGATCAAGAGATGGTGAAAGTCAAATGCAAGAATCCTACCAACAGAATCCAAGACTGCTTGGCTTCACCAGAACTTAGTACTCCCACTGCAGCAAGCCCTGGATATCCCAAAACACCAGAAAAGCAAGATTTGGATCTAAAGACACATCTCACAATGCTAATAGAAGAACTTAAGAAGGACATGAATAACTCCCTTAAAGAAATACAGGAGAACACAGACAAACAGGTACAAGCCCTTAATGAGGAAACAAAAAAAAAAAAATCCTATAAAGAATTACAGGAGATCACAAGTAAACAAGTAGAAGCCCTTAAAGAGCAAACCCAAAAATCCCTTAAGGAATTTCAGGAAAACACAAACAAACAGGTGAAGGAACTGAGTAAAATCATTCAGGACCTAAAAATGGAAGTAGAAACAATAAAGAAATCACAAAAAGAGACAACCCTGGAGTTAGAAATCTTAGGAAAGAAGTCAGGAAACATAGATGCAAGCATCACCAACAGAATACAAGAGACAGAAGAGAGAATCTCAGGGGCAGAAGATAACAAGGACAACATTGACAGAACAGTCAAAGAAAATGCAAAATGCAAAAAGACCATAACCCAAAACATCCAGGAAATACAGGACACAATGAGAAGACCAAACCTAAAGATAATAGGTATAGAAGAGAATGAAGACCTCCAACTTAAAGGGCCAGTAAATATCTTCAACAAAATTATAGAAGAAAACTTCCCTAACCTAAAGAAAGAGATGCCCATGAAAATACAAGAAGCCTATAGAACTCCAAATAGACTGGACCAGAAAAGAAATTCCTCCCAACACATAATAGTCAAAACAACAAATGCACAAAACAAAGAAAGAATACT
>JADRCD010142786.1:4915-15613 GCA_019843815.1 Montemys delectorum | reverse complement strand
TCTCTCTCTCTCTCTCTCTCTCTCTTTATTAGTCAGGATTTTCTAGAGTCACAGAACTTATGGGTAGTCTCTATATAATAAGGGAATTTGTTGATGACTTACAGTCTGTAGTCCATCTCCCCAACTATGATCAGCAGCAGCTGTGAATGGAAGTCCAAGGATCTAGCAGTTGCTCAGTCCCACAGGGCAAGCAGGCAAAGAGAGAGTGAATCTTCCTTCTTCCAATGTCCTTATGTAGGTCTCCAGCAGAAGGTGTGGCCCAGATTAAAGGTGTGTGCCACCATGCCTTTAATCCCAGATGACCTTGAACTCAGAGATCTCCCTGTCTTAATCTTCTGGGACTCATAGCCATTATGCTTCAAGATCTCCATGCCAAGATCCAGGTCAGAAACTTGTATCTCCCAGCCTCAAGATCTGAATCACAGGTGAGCCTTCCAATTTTGGATTGTAGTTAATTCCAGATATAGACACGTTGACAACCAGGAATAGCCACTACACACTCTCTCTCTTTTTGAAATGAGACAGACAGGGTCTGACCATTTAACCTAAACTGGCCTTAAACTTGTGATCTTTTTGTCTTCCATATGCTGGGATTACAGGTGTGCACCTCCACACCCATCTTATTTTAAACTTAAAGAAATATTTCAATTCAAAACCAAGGAGGCCACCAGAGCAAATTACTGAGTGTTAAAAATTTACCTTTCATAAGGCAAACACTTCACAATTTGCAGATATTTTCAAGTATCCAAAATGACAAAGTCTATTTTTTTTTATTTTACCAAATTGTAAATTCTAGTGTGTATGTGCATGCACGCTGGTACATGCATACACATGAGTGGAAGCCAGAGGAAGGACATTGGGTGTCCTGCGCTATCGTTCTCTGACTTACCCCAGTAAGGTAGAGTCTCTCACTGAACTCAGAGCTTGGTGTCCCTTTCCCCAGTCCCAGTTACGTTGGCTAGCCAGAACTCCTTAGTGATCCTGTCCTCCTGTCTCTTCCTGCTCCCTTCAGCCTTGAGTCCCAGTTACTGGTGTACAAGGTGGTATCAGACTTTGATATGGGTGCTGTGGAATTGAACTCAGGTCTTTAAGCCTGTGCAGCAAGCACTCTTACCCACTGAGCCATCTCTCCAACCCCCAATTTTACCAAATTTTAATGTATTCAGGAATATATATCAGATTATTTTCTGTCATCAGAAAGTGATTCTATTTCTTTTTAAAGTTAATTTTATTGACAAATTTACAAGCAGTAAACAAATTCTTTTTAAGAACACAGTTCACTGAGTCATTTTCAAGTATGTAGTCAGGTAGCTAAAGCCATAATCAGTGACTGAATTTTAGTCAAGTGTTCTGGGCACCTCTTAAGACAATCACACAGATTTTTCTATTTTACTCCACTTACTATGCAGAAAGACTTCTCTGATACCAAGCCAAGCTTTCACTCCTGGGATGGAATCAACTTGATCATAGTTATTCAGTGCCTAAGATTCTATTTGATGGTATTCTGTCGAAAGGCTTTCCATCAATAATCATAAGAACGATTGATCTGCAGTGCACATGTCCATGCAGACTGTCCTTGTCAATTTCTGGTATTGGGATCATACTGACCTATTAACAACACTTGAAAGTCTTTTTCAGTATAGTCGGAAAATGGAGAAATGGAGTTGATGCATGCTTAGTGCTATAAATCTGACTAAGAACTCACGGCTTGTGAGCTCACAGGTCCAAGAGTGAATCTACTACTTTTTTCTTTTTCTTTCTTTTCTTTTTGTATTAGCAGACTTACTATCAAACTGCCCTATAGTTTTGTATCTTGGTATACCAGTCTAGTGCATGCTAATCTATACCATTGACTAGTGCATCTCTCAATTCTCATCAAAGAATGGTATGTGAGTGGACAGTGGTTAACACAGAAACTTACCACTATTCAAAGGGCAGAGGGTAAATGTCTGTGGAGTGCTCAGCCACAAGTCAGACATCTATATCACGTGCCCATCTCTCAAGGCCTAGGGACCACTGAGAAAGAAGGGGCAGAAAGACCATCAGAAACAGAGATGAGGAGGACTGGAGTCAAATAGTGTCTTCTAAAGATGACAGATCCACTGCACTCAGGAGCTCACACCAGCTCTGGCTGCCTGCACATGACCTGTACAGTACCTATTAACATTTCAATATGGAACAGGTAGGGGGCTCCGGGAGAGAACCTCTGTCCTTTCCGAAAGAACTGTTGACAGTTAATGGCTTCTGAGAAAGGAGGAGTTGGTTTTCTTTAAGGTTGTGACCCCTGGGAAGTCAACTAAGTTTACCAGTGAGTTTACAGGTATGGTGAACTGGATCAGGCGGGCACACAAAGTTGGAAGGGGCCAGGGAATCAGAGTGAACCTGGGAGGAGTTAGAGGTTAGCTTGAATGGATGGTGAATATAATCAAAAGATAATGTGTGCATACATGAAATTCTCAAAAGTATTAATAAAATACATTTTAAAAGGTGAAATAGTAACATCAACATTCACAGGTTTTTTTTAAAAGGTGAAATAGTAACATCAACATTCACAGGTTTTTTTGGTTTTTTTTTTGTTTTGTTTTTTGGTTTTGTTTTTTTTTTGCAGAAAGGTTCTAGTAGTTTATTCCCTGTGTCTCACAGCCTGCTTTTATAAGCCCTTCTTAATATCAGCCTTGGAGGTATTTATTGAACCATCTGGATCTTAATTTTTGAGTACATAGATTATTATTTTTTGTTTGTTTGTTTTTTTCGAGACAGGGTTTCTCTGTGTAGCCCTGGCTGTCCTGGAACTCACTCTGTAAATCAGGCTGGCCTCGAACTCAGAAACCCGCCGGTCTCTGCCTCCCAAGTGTTGGGATGAAAGGCGTGTGCTACCACCGCCCGGCTCATAGATTATTTTTTGATAGCTGTTTCATTTCCCTGGGTACCACTGTTTAGTTTCCTCTCTTTTCTGGGAGTCATTTTATAAAATAAATGTTTCTAGAAATACTGACCACCAACCATCTCCACAGGGGTTCACAAGGCAGTTTGTAGTATCTTTGGTTGCTTCTCTGCGTCCTGAAGGCCAGGAACCTGGACCTTGGGCATGCTGGGTGTGTGCTCTGCTCACTAAGTTACATTCCTATCCTACTTCTTCTCCTATTATTAAAAATTAATTTTTTTTAGGATAGCATACAAAATAACAGGTTTCATCACAACATCTTCATCATCTTCAGCACATGCTGTGATAGTCTGTCTTCAGTTCTGTCCCTACTCCAACCCTCCCCTGTATTCCCTGCCCCATTCTGGTTCATTACATTTCTATTCCCAGGTAGTCTGTCCTTCAGCATTTTTTAATCTCCTCCTTTAAAAAAATTTCTAATCTTGTTCAATTTTACTCTGATATAAAGGGTATTTTTGGTACCTTTTAGTGAGATAATCTGCCAACTCTTGTTTACATTATGTGTTGATAGCTTTGAAACATACTGTGCACTTGATGTCTAGCATTTTATTAAGTAACTATTACTCTTTGTAGAAAGGATACACTCAAACTCTTAAATTAATGGCCTTAGCCCAACATATTTAATTGGTCACAGGACAATAATGGCAGTTGCAAGAACATTAATGATGAAATTCATGATTCGGTTCTCCCATCTTACACTATAGGTTCCATCTGATGTATCCCCAAAACATGAACTGGCCAGGAGAAGCCCATATGCACTCTTCTGGACAAGTGCCCAGGTCACAATGTATTTCTAAGTTTTCCCAACTTGGCCAAAGGTGCTGGGGATTGCTCCAGTGTGCTGTGGTCCACTGGTGGCCGTTCTGATTACAGTCCTCACCTCTTAGGCGCCATCAACACACTTTGACTGTATTTTGTGCTTCATCAGCTTTGAAGCTGACCTTGCCACAGGGTCTGCGGTACCCTTCCATGGTTTCTGCTGTAGATGTATGTTAATAGTACAAAAATTTATAAACCCTTAGGACGTAACAGGAGAAAATATTCTCATCCTTCAGAAATAATTGCCTGTGGTATTGTCTCAGAAACACCCTGAGTGTTTATCTCCACACACATACTACTCACTAACTGGCCATTTCCACATCATCTGCTGTGAACATCTAGCCCATACCAACATAGGTTTATACCTTCAATTCCAATGTGTGTGGAGCATGACTATACCATGGACTGATTATTACGTCTACAATAGATACAAGCCTCACTGTTCCTCCTTTACTCACCACGAGACTACAAATAAATATTTTGCTATCATAGTTACTATATATTTTCTGCACAGCCTTATTCTGTATAGCTATAAGACACCCAATAGATAAAAGAACCGCACTATAATTATGTGTTGGTGAAAACTTAAGGTATTCCCAACATTTGATATAATGACCATTACCACACACCCTAACTAATCCAATTATTCAGAAAACTAATTCCTTAGTTCAGAACGTCTGGATCAGAGATAAGCTCTGTACAGCTTGGTGAAAGACCTTGTGGAAGCCCATAGAAATAACATCCCACTGATGATCTGGGGGCGCTCGCTTGATGTGTTCACTTCAACCTTGGCACTCCCAGTATTCTGAGTGTTAAACAATAAAATAAACAAAAAACCAACCCCCCTCCTCCCAAAAAACTCAGTAGGTTTTTTTTTTTTGCTTGTTTTTTTTTTTATTGTGCATTTTCAAGAATTACTGTAGCAAATTCTGATGTGCTGGTTGTTCCTTCCCAGGAAGTGCGCAAATCACACTACAGGACTGCTTAGTATCTATCTGTCTGTCTGTCTGTCTGTCTATCTATCTATCTACAAGATAGACAGAATAAATTACATCTGTTTCATAAAATCGTAGGTCCTATTTTGCTGCAGAATTACAAGACAAAACAAGCAACAACAAAACATGCCTTCTACTGTTAAAGGCAGCTTGGTGCCTTTGCTTAGAGTTTTTCTTTACATTTATTCCCACTCGAATAAAAGAGAAGAACTATTTTTCTCCATGCGGCACCAATAAAAGATGCAGGTCAAGGATGTTTTGTCACAGCACAGAATTGAGAATGGCACAATCACACTTGCAACTCCTCATTACAGTGTAAGCATCCAATCAACATTTCCTTATAACAGAATCTCATCCCCAGCCGCTCCAAGGAACGGAGCACTACAGTGACGCTGAAGATCAGCCCTGTCCCATCACAATGCCAACATCTGTACTGCTAGAAGTATTAAAAACCAGAAAGCTCAGAGCTTTCGTTTTTTTAGAGCACGCCTTTTGTTGTGAACAATTGTGACTGATTTCCTTTAGAGCGGCACATGGTGAAGGCTCACTGTTTCTTTTTTTTTTTTTTTTTTTTTTTTAAAAAAAAAAAAGCTAGTTAAGAACAAATGACCTGCAAGTGAATTCAAGATAACGAGCAGTGACTGTAACATTCCATTAAAGCATTTTTGGTTGAAATGCTTAAAAACAATGCCCAGAATGCATGTCCCAAAGGCTGTGAATTAGCATGGGCTTTCTCCGCTTTTAAGAAAGCTTAGTTTTATTTGAAAAAATGTATGCACTGTGTTTTAAATCTTCAGCACTTTTTTGTTTTGTTTTGTTTTGTTTTGTTTTTGTGTAGCCCTGGCTGTCCTGGAACTCACTCTGTAGACCAGGCTGGCCTCAAACTCAGAAATCCGCCTGTCTCTGCCTCCCAAGTGCTGGGATTAAAGGCGTATGCCACCACTGCCTGGCTAATCCTCAGCATTTTTAATAAAAGTTACTAAAGAAATCCTGTTTATGGTTTCAAACATAAGAACTTTCTGGCTATTTTCATGTTTTTAGTTCAGAGATGTGACTAGGACCACAGACTAGAGAGGATAAAAGATCCAATTTTATCTACTGTAACTAAAGTCTTCAGGTCTGCCAACTCGCTTACCTTTTGTTTTGAGGCACTATTGCTGAATTTATCCATCTTTGTAACTTTTGGTAGGGCATACAAGTAACATTGTCATCTTGAATGGTAATCGCTGTCCAGGGATGGAAGCCGTTTATATTCCTAAAGCTACCCACCTAGAGGTCTGAGGTCTAGTGCCTTGAAAAGCTGTTTATTATTATACAAATAGGGCTGCTTAACAAGACAAAAGTTTGTCTCCCAACTCAGTTTTTAAACTATAGGTTCCTAAACAGGATGACGGAAAACTGTCGGGTAAATAATAATTACAACAACAGTTTAGGCCTGGCACGTCGGTGGATGGCTTTAATCCCAGCACTAAGAGGTGAAGGCAAGCACATATCTCTCTATCTCTCTGTCTCTGTCTCTGCCTCTCTCTTGGTGTCTCTCTTTCTGTGTATCTGTTTGTGTCTCTCTCTCTCTCTCTGTTTCTGTCTCTCTGTCTCTCTTTCTTCCTCATAGTGAGTCTCAAGCTGGCCAGAGTTATATAGTGAGACCCTGTCTAAAAAACAAAATTAAACAAAAAGCAGCTCAGTGCAAGATGATATTGAAAATGGAAAGATGTACATTACGTCTTACATAATTAATAAGAGTGTATATTCACCACAGTGGTGGGCTTACCTAACTAAACATTCCCAGACTAAACATGCCACAATTTGGCTGCCGAAAGCAATGAGCAAAGGAACGCTATGGAGACCATTTCTTGTTGACGTGAAAGTAAACCTTTAAAATATCTTCCAAAAGCAGCAAACACCTTAAAGAGAATCACAAGGCAGCCATGCCTCCTCACATGCTGAAGGGAGGGATGGGACAAAGGCAATGCTCTCAAACAAGAAACTGGACATTGAAAAGTCAAAAAGGGGAGAAGTTTAATAAAAGGACACTGGGGAACAATAGAGTGCCACCAGTATTCCCAGGAAAAAAGGCAGGCCTGCAGCAAATAGTGCCTGGCTGACGTGGATAGGTGAGAAAAGCTGATGCAGCATCACCCGAGAGACTGGCTCCCCATTTCTTCACCCACTTTCCGTCCCACTCCCCCACCTGCCCCCACTAAGAAGTCACTGAATGTTACACACAGGATCAGGGTTTACCAATGCTCAGGAAGAAATCATACTGGCTTGCCATAATCATTACAGCCGATGGCTCCATTTCAAGCATAAATGGATAAAAATATTTGTCTTCTTCAGTCTCTAATGGTTCTGTGGGAACAGATTCACCAAGGTCTCGTCAAAATTGTTGACATGAAGTTTATAAATCTACAAAGCTTCAATTTGTACCTTAAAAACAAAACAACAAAACAAAAACAAACCTTTTAACAATTCCCCCAGCCAAAAAAACAGTATTATGTCAACACTCACCGGCATGGCAGTACAGATTTCCCCTATTTTTTTCTACCTTGTATAATATAATTGTGATGATCCCTGTCAACTATACCTGCTAACAATGTACTGCTTGTTCTTATGTTAGCCCCTATCTGAAACATTTTGCTTATGATAACTCATCAAAATTCATCTCTTCTTTCTCTCTCTCTGTCTGTCTCTGTCTCTGTCTCTGTCTCTGTCTCTGTCTGTCTGTCTCTCTCTCTCTCTCTCTGTTTGTTTCTCTCCTCATACCTATGTTACTAAGTGGGGAATCAGGGAACAGGAAGGGTCAATGGTCTGTTCCCTGACCTTGTATCTCACACTTGGGTCACAATGGCACACAGTGAGTCCTCTGGTGCTCTGGGTTTCATATCCATGAATTCAATCCATTACAGATGGCAAAAGCAAATCTGGGTCCATACTCAATAGCTTCTGTCTTTTTTTCCCTAGTTCCCAAACAATGCAGTATCACAACTGTCTACACAGCACTTCCATTGAATTAGGTATTATGTTTAACCTAGAGATGGTTTCAAAAACACAGGAGGATGGGAGTGGTTCACATGCATAAACTTTGCTATTTTATATGCAGAATCTTGACTATCCAGATTCTGGTGTCCTATGGAGATTCAGGAAACAACCCCCAAAGATACAATCCCAGGGCATGTCCACAGTTCTTGCAGTACAGGATCTTTTTGCATGCACCTCTGATCCTCTGCCCAGACTGCTGGATTGGTCAAGGAAGCCATTAGCTTTGTTTCTTGTTTGACCATCACTTGCTGATCTTCAAGACTTGGTTCAGGCAGGGCTTAGCTCCCAAGAACCATTTATGGTACTCCAGTATACCTTAGAGTCAGGTATTCCTTCTTCTAAGTTCCTGTTCCCACATATGTCTACTCACATAAGACACAAGAACTGTGACTCTGTGTAAGAGTCCATTCCTTACTGAGCTACATGCCTTCTGAGGATGCCTGCCCTGTAGGGTAGGGCTTGCCAGTGGTAATCTGCCTGACCCCAGGGGACCCTGGTTTGCAGTAAGGAGTGATATATCCTCACTCCTGAGTTGTATAATGTGACAACTTCAGAGTGCTCGTTTTGTTCCAAAGGTCCTAGAACTGAGTGCGCAGTCATAAGCACTTCTAGGTGACTAAATGGCTCAGATGAAATCTCAATAAATGTGACACAGAGCTTGGGCACTGAGCCTTCCCAACTCACTTCTTACCCGCTAAGTCATCTCACAAGGGGAAGTTTACATGGTACTGTCAACCTAAAGGTATGTATGAATCCTGTGTATGAAACAGCTACAGATTAGGCAGAATCCACTCAACAGAAATTCTTTAGTCATCCTAGGACACTATGTGTTCTCACTTCTTTCAATCTCTCTAGTTAACTAACTTAGAGTGGGGAAAGAAAACGGAGGGACAAAAATCAGCGCCTCTAAAATGGCTGGCTTAGACAGGATGGCACCGTGACAGGTGGACACTCGGCTGACCCTGGATTATCTGGAGCACCGGATACCACTGCGAGGCTTCTTTAAGTGGAACAGGGAGACAGGAGAGTCAGTCAGCAACTTCGTGAGACAAGTGCAAGAAGTCTCAACCAGTTATGGCTGGCTCCGAAGAGGAATGGAAGCTAGGAAGTTCTCGGACTTCTTTCTAGAATCTACAAATGCATGAAGATAGATTTCTCCCAGAGCCTCCAGAAGATAGGCAGGCCTGTAGCATTCTTAAATTTATATAAGTGAGACCAATATGGGGTCTCTTATATTCAGAATTATAGGACAATATGTTTGTATTATTCTAAGCTTTTCATAGCTGTCAACTTGACACCCATCTAGACTGGTGTCTGGCTATATCTACAAGGACTTTTCTTAATTGCTAATTGATATAGTGGGGCACAGCCACTGTGGGCAGTGCTATCCCTAGGCAGCTGAGCCTGGACTGTGTAAGAAAAATAATCAGGAAAGCAAGCCAGGAAGCAACCTCCATTGGTTCCTGCTTTGAGCTCCTGCCCTGGTTTTTCCTTGAAAATGGACTGTGTAGTCTGTAAGCCAAATAAACCCTTTCCACATTGAGTTGGCTTCGCTCAGTGTTTTATCACAGCTTTCAGAGAGCCAAAATAGGGCAGAACAACCACATTGCAAGAATAAGAAACCAATACGGGAAATTTCAATGGGAAAATATGAACATCTTAATTCCTGTGATCTCTAATCCAGTCACTCCTTCTTTAATCATAACTTTTCATACCTGTTCACAGAAATGACCTGAAACACATTCAAAAATTGGTGTCTTACTTCCAAAGGTTTGTACATATGAAATTTGTTAACAGTTTATGACGGCCACACTAGGATGATGAATATCTAAATGATACAAAGTTACAACACAGTTAGGCCCGAGGCCTTGAGCCCCACCCCACTCTGGGTCTCACAGCTGGTTCAGTGTAGGATTAACACAAGCCATTACCTCCAGTTCTCTTTCAGTTCCTATGCTCCTAGGAACTAGGACCAACTACTACCCATAATTGGATGGTTGGTCAGATTAACCTCAGTGAATAAATATACCTGTATTCCATAAGGTAAAGCACCTCAATGGGCACACTAAAGGGGAACAATTTTAGGAATGGTTTAGAGAGGCCAAAATGCCTCTCTCTCCACATCTTGACAGCTAGGCTGAGACGAGACGAGACTTTGGCACTGGTTCATCTGATTGGAGCGTATTTGTGAGCCCCTCTGACCTAGGTAAGCAGTATGGCATCAGTCCTGGGAGCAAAGCCGACGGTTTGCCGTACCCATGGAGTGAATAAATGCTCTAGCCCGAGAGGTAAACCCCTGGGACAGACAAGGAGATTCCAGGAGAGCAGGCTCACCCCAGAGGACGTCCATGGTTCCGGGACTGCCTGTAAGTGCGTCACCAGCCAGGAGTTGGGAATATGGCTTCCATTCCTGTAAAGCTCCAGCTTTGGCAGTTAAGACAAAATTTCTTAGACACTGATGGCACATGGATCTCGTTTTCTAATCTCTGCCTTGCTGCCTATTGTGGGCCTAGTCTTGGTCCTTAGACACTGACAGTGCATAGATCTCACTTTCCAATCTCTGCCTCGCTGCCTATTATGGGCCTAGTCTTGGTTTGCTTTTGTCTGCTTATTTTCCGGTAACAATTATTATTATTCAACAATATTATATGTTGATTCAAAGTTACGGAACAAATTTTCCCCAGCATAAAAATGTATGCACCATTTTATTGTGTATTTGCTTGTGAACTGGGGACTTTTGTATCTTAGTTCCAGACTGGAATATATGGTTAAAACACTATCCTTTCTTTCTTCCTTTCTTCCTTTCTTCCTTTCTTCCTTCCTTCCTTCCTTCCTTCCTTCCTTCCTTCCTTCCTTCTTTCTTTCTTTCTTTCTTTCTTTCTTTCTTTCTTTCTTTCTTTC
>JADRCD010142769.1:0-10906 GCA_019843815.1 Montemys delectorum | reverse complement strand
ACCATGTGACCAGGACGGCAGCGAGCGCTACATCCTTGTTATGTATAACTAATACCAAGCACACACTGTGTTAAGCACTTACCTGTTTCTTTTCTTTTTTCTTTCTTCTTTTTTTTAGTCAACTTATAACAACTATAACTTATTCCAAGGAGCAGACATGATGCTGCCCAAGTCAGAAAGAAGCTTATGAATTGTTTCCAAATCTCATTGGCTACAGTAAGGACTATTTGTCACCAACTCTGCTCAGAGGCGGGGAGTTCCTGTCCTGTGTGATCTTCATTCTGGAACCCAAAATGAAAGCAGCTATACACCTCTGATACCATCCTCTTTCATGATGCCAGAGCAGAGAGGTGAGGATCCAGCATCAACACTTAATGTGTGTGCAGATCAACTGCTCTCTGTTACATAAATGTTTGATCTGCTGACATAGGAAGCTGCGACACTCAGCGAAGCTGAATTAGGAGAGAACCAGACATCAGAAGCATGAAGAATGACTATTCACTGACCTCTAGACCCATGCACTTTAACAATGATGGAGAAGCCTACTATGAATTGAAGATGAATGAAGTGACCCGGGCCTAGAAGATTTCTATGTAGTTATCATCCACCAAATGTCGGCCTGACCCTCCAGCCTCCACAGTGAAGCAGCTGTGGGTAGCAAGAAAGCACCACATATCAGCATCATTTTGTTCTTCTGGACAAGCCCTCCTGCCACACCAAGATTCATGGGAATTCAGGTCCCAAGAGCCTATTAACCTCAGTTGCTCTGCAGGGTCTGGTCAAAAGAGCCAGATCAATGAGATTAAACAAACGATTTCTCAAAAATCTCTAGCAAAAAGCTGACGGCTGGTGTCCAACATGTGACACTGGGATCTATCTTTGTGAGTGGCTGGCAGATGCCAAAGAAAGATGTCATTTTTCTAACAAGCCCCAGAACAGGGATGTATTTTTTTAAAAAACTTACTATAGAAGCCACCACGGAGCAAACACTGGTCTTCCAGGAAAACAAATGCACAGCCAGGATACTCATTATCAACCATCACTGGCTTGAAGATAGAGCGGCAGCCTGTTGTCATTCTCTGACTCCCTTTCTTCTTCCTTTCTCTGCCTCTCCACTCTTTGATGGAGTCCCTGCTCCTGCATGTGAGACAGCCACTACCATTTCATCTTCCGTTTCTATAGCAGGAAACAGGGAATGTAGGTCACTGATCTTAGACATGGCCTAGTTTCTCTGCTCTAAATAGAAACCTTTCTTCAGGTTGAGACTTTTCTGTAGGTTTATGTCTAATAAAAGTACAACCTTAGCCAAACAAGCTAAGCTCTGACAGCCCTCCACCTTGCCACCAAGCTGGGAAGCTTGGAAGAGTAGCCACTGGGCCTGCAGCCTTAGGAATAATTGAAAGGCAGTTTGAAAACAAACATGGCTCCTGGGGGTGCAGTGATGGGGAGGGTGAGGCAGCCTCCATTCAGCCCCTGAAAGCAGGGAGAGAATAAGATTCCCAGATGCTTTGCCCTGTTGAGCTAGTCCCAGCATCTCGCCCTGGGTACCCACCTCCCTCCTTCCCACCTCTTCACCCTTCATCCTTCATCTCTTCCAGTTTTACTTTTGATTGATAGCCACATCGCCCCTAACATGTGAGATTCATGTGGTGTTTTGATTCATGTGCACACCGTGTGAGGATCCAAGAGGATAATCAGCATAGTCCTCATCTTAAACATTTGTCATTTCCGTGTTGTGACTATTCAACACCTTCTGCTCTAGCTTTTTTAAAATATGTATTTAATGTGTCTCATCATTGTTAACTATTGTCACGCTATTGGGCAAACAACCCCAGACTCACCCCTTCTATCAAACTGCAACTTTGTACAACAAACAATTTCATTCCTCTCTCCCTCCTCCTTCCCCTTTTCCCCTCCCTTTCCTCCCTTCCTCTCCCCACCCCCACCACCCTTTCTTTTCTCCCCTTTTGTGTTAGTTTCTCTAGTAACTGCTATTTGGGACAAAAATACTTGACAAAAGCAAATCAAGTAAGAAGGATTTATTTTGGCTCAAGGTTCGAGGACGCAGCTCATCATGGCCTGGAAGGCGTGCTGGTGGAAGTATCAGGCAGGTGCTCTGCAGCATCCGTTGTCAGGAAGCAGGGAAAGATGAGTGCTTGCTTTCTCAGATCTCTCTCAGGACCCGGACCCACGCAGTGGCATGGCCTGGATTCAGAGTGGGTCTTTCATCTCAGTTAAGACCACCTTGACAATCCCTACAGACATACTCAGAGGCTTGTTTATCCTGTGACTCTTGATGCTGTCAAGCTGACAATCAGCACTAACCTTTGCTCTTCCTCCCTCTCTCTCCACCTTTCTTCTTTCCTTCATTCATTTTCCCTTCCATTCTTCATACAAATAATCCAAGCCCACAGTATGAAATTGGAAAGCACTGACGAGTTCATTCAAAATGATTACACATACTAGTAAAGAAATCTCTTCCATCATTTCTAATTTTCTATGGCCTGGTTTTCTCCATTAATCTTGTAAATGTTTTTATGGTTTTTTGGTTTTTTGTTTTTGTTTTTGTTTTTGTTTTTTACTGCTCAACTTATTCACATGTGTTTACATGCACATGTATGAACATTGGGGTATTTTTCTAAAATTACTTAAAGAATTTAATAAAAATAAAATTCATAAGTTGTCATTTCAAACAATTATCTCATTTAGAATTCACACCACCACTTGAAAAACAGGTCCCATTAGGGAGCTAGTAGGGAGAGACAGCTGGGACCTTAGCCAAGTAGAATGCCAAGCATGATATCCTTCTCACTGTGTCTATGAGGTTAGCTTTCTCAGCATGAGACATTGGACATCCATGGCAGGAGAAAGTGGGTCTACTGTTCTTACCTGCACTGACCTTCTCAGCCTATGAAAATCTATCTGTGATCTTGCAGCCCTGGCCTACCAATGGCTGTTCTATAACCCCTTCCACATGGTAAGGAAATCCTACGTTCAGGTCCCTTGCTTTGGAGGCCTCCTGCCCTATTAGCACCTATACTTTCTGCTCTTCTCTTAGCCACTGATTGATGTTCCCCATGTGTACTCTAGAGAGTGGCCAGTGGCTTCTCAGGCAACTCTAGATCATTCTGGACCAAGCTAGCAAATATCACCACTATATAGCAGCAAAACACCACTTCTCAAGCAAGGTCCTTCCCAGGGCTTTCCAGTTTGATTCTCCTCAGCCCTGGGAACCAGGTTGAGCTCCCTATCATCCTGGTTACCTGTTCATCACAATCATTCTCTCTGTCAGTTCCTGCTTAAGTCAGTGATTCTGTGATTCCCCATCTCCTGAATGAGCCTACACTGCTATAGTTAAGCCCCTGACTAGATCTCCAAGGCTGCAATCACCTATGCCAAGTCACTTGGAGCCATTCACCCCCAACACTCAAATGATAACTGCAGACTCTACTTGTCTCAAGAGTCACTTGCCTCCTGCCCATAGTGCTATCAAGCTGGCACACACAGTCCCAGCCACTATTGATGATCACAAGTCACACCAAAAAAGATATCCACATATGGCCACACAGTTTGCTCCCCACTTATCTGAAGGGCATCTGTGGAAGCTGAAGTTCTGCCTATACTCTATACACTAAGCACACACTCAGCCACAGACCCAGCCACTGGAGCATACTGCACTGGCATGGGCCTGTCTTCCTGCACTCACTCCCCAAGCACTATGCCAACTGAGCCATCTCCCCACATCGTGACCTTCATACCTTGCTCAAACAGATTCTTGGAATCTTCTTTGATTCTTTTAAACTCAGTAGATGAAGTTAATTCAAAATTAAGTTGACAGATTCTCTGCATTTGACCTGAACTACAGCCATGAAAGGAGGAGCAGGAACTCTTCTTCCCATTTGACAGATGAGGCCACTGAGGAACTCACGCCCATAATTGCTTTCAACCACATCAAGAACAAACAACATCTTCAAGAGTGAAATCTTACGATTTTTTTTAGTCCAAAGTGTTGCTGAGACTCTTCTGAGTTCCCTGCATTGTTATAGGGGTGGGCAGTGATCTTATGTCTGCAAGTTATAGATGATCACAAGTCACACAAGGAAGTCATCCACATATGGCTGCACAGTTGGCACACTGTTTATTCTAAGGGCATCTGTGGATGCGGAAGTTCTGCCTATACCCTACATACTAAGCCACACTCAGTCGTGGGCTGGACTCACCTGGGACATGCACCATTTTGACATTTGACCCACTTTCACATAAGCACACAGAATGAGCTAACAGCTGAGGCCTGTCCACCTGCTGCCCCCAACAACTACCAGACAGGAAAGAAAAAAAAAATCAACTTTAGCAGATGCCACATTTCATTCAATAGACACATCAGTATTTAGTCGATGGTTGTCCTAGAAGTGGTCTGCAATGAGAAAGAAATGTTAGGGGTGATTGGGGCTTGAGATGTGCTCCACATGCAAAGCTTCCCAGTGGACAATGTAAGGAGGCTGGTCCAAGGCACCCCACAGCCTAGGAGACCTCAAATCTCCAAGATTAAGGTCAAAGATACTTCATAAAAACTCTCCTAAAATGCCTGCTGCTCCCTACAGAAGAGTCAGAGTGACTTCTCAGCTCTCCCACTGAGGCTCAGGTCTGCTCCAAAGACAACTGAGAAGACCCAGGTTAGGGAAGAGATGAAAGACCCCTGTGCTCACTCTTCCAGGAGGGTCTAGCAAGATGCCCAAATGCTCTACAGTGAGCTTGGAGAGAAAGACACAGAAATGGCTACACTGAGCTCTGCAACCCAATCAGCACACCACAGTAAGTTCTAATGAGAACCTTCTGTTCCTGCCAGTAGAGGAGCCTCTATATCCTCCTGCCCCAAGCTAACTCCTGGCCACAAGTTATCTCCAGAAGGGCTTAGGGACTAAGGCTGATCCTGTCTCCTGTTTGAAAATCACTTGTAGAAATCCAAAGGAATCCACTTGGAGTCTCCAGAGCCATCAGAAGCCGAAGCTTCAGAGATGTTTAAATCGTCTAGGCTCCTCTTTCTCGGACTAAGCCTCACAGTTTCCACCATGGCCTGTTGCCTCCTTTGGGAGGAAAGAGTGGTTCACTGGGCTTTTTCTCTTCAGGGATTTTAGAGCAGACATTTGAGCCAATTGATTTAACATCTCAGCTTTGTCTCCTATTAAGAGAGACAACTTCTTTAAGCTGTTTAAAGTTCGGAGCAATCGATTTTTTTCCAAGTAAAGAGAGAGCGGCCACATGGTGGCAGTGGCCCTTTTCCTCCTAGTTCTGGCTCCAGCTTCAGCCTACATTGTTGTGCTTTCTGTAGATCCATGCAGCTCTCTGGACGGTCATTGTCTCTCTGAGTATGTCTCTGCTTCTCTCCTCCTGGTTCAAATTGTGGGGCGTGCCTGAGAGCAGCTGCTGAAGCACACTCTCTTTGCCTGACCTGCCTGCTCAGTGAAGTATGTGTGGTCCTCTTCTGTGGGAATCTAACTGTGCACAGTCATGAAGGGGTAACGACTGCTTCCTGCACATGAATGATGTGGGTACCCCTAAAATACTCAGCTATTTTTCGGTTGTTTCCCCTACCCTGGTACTGGCTTAAATTATTTTTACTATTGTGTTATTTATAACTAAAACCCAGACTCCGACAGCCTTGAACAAGAAAGGGGACATCTGAAACCCCTGAGGTGTGGTGAGTGCCAGGCTCTGGGTCTGGTTTCTGTGTCTTCTCCTGACCCTACTGCAAAAGCCCTTAAGAGTATAGTTTGTGAAGTAGAAACTTAACGGTTCTTTGGAAACTCGGTTGGATGGGGTGTTTTGCCAGAGCAAACGTGAAGGAACGTTTAGCTGAAGTGGACAAAGGTGGGAGGCTAAGGTAGACCCATGAAGGAACGTTTAGCTGAAGCAAACACAGGTAAAAGGATGTTCTGCTAAAGCAAGCACGTGAAGGGACTCATAATGAAGGATTCTTTGCTAAGGACATGCATGTACTGGTCTGCCTTTCATTGCATCATTGCGCTCTATTTGTTGGGATGCATAGAAAGAAACTGAAAAACTTCTGGTGGTATGCTACAGCTTCTTGCTGCTTCTGAGAACTTAGGCTAATTGGCAGAGTGATGTCAGCTGAGACAGACTCACTTGCTGAGGCAAGACTCGTGGAAGTCCATGAAGTTTGAAGGAAAAGGGACTCAATGGACAGTGATGAAGGCTGAGCTAGGCTTGCTTATTGAGATAGTTATGCAACACTTGTTGGTCTCGAGTCTTCCCTGATCCTTGCTTCTCTGAGAGAAGCACAGCCTAAAATTTCTCCTGGCATCCCTCCAGGTCCCTCCTGCTAACTCGTGCCAAGGCTGAGGCCTAGGTGTCTCTGCTAGGTAGTGCCACCACTGCTGATTCCTGTTTGCTCTCCTGACTCTGGCAAACTGGACTGCTGGTGTACCTGTGAAGTGTTTGAGAGTGGATCAAGCTACCATTGTTGACCTGTAAACTGAACTGCCAATTTCCTGACAACACAGATGAAAATTGGTCCATGAACTACTTCTAAACACGTCCACTTTCCCCATATCCTTTCCTTCCCACTACCTCTGGTGGGTGGTGGGCTAAAAGGGAGGTTAAAGCATTTAAGAACCATCATTAAGAATAGGCTTTGAAAGCTGGGCAGTGGTGGCACACGCCTTTAATCCCAGCACATGAGAGGCAGAAGCAGGCGAATTTCTGAGTTCGAGGCCAGCCTGGTCTGCAGAGTGAGTTCCAGGACAGCCATGGCTATGCAGAGAAACCCTGTCTCAGGAAAAAAAAAAAAGGCTTTGAGAAAAATTAAAGTTACAGGTTTTCATGCTTTCCTTGTTGCTTTCCTATCTGGAGAGCTACATTGTGCTGATTATCTCTACATCCATCACTAAAGTTGGGGAAAGGTTTACAGTCTTAGGCCATTGCTTACATTGCCTATCACTATTAAGGAGTGAGGATCCACACTTTCTTTGTTTAGACATCTAAATGAAGCAGAGATCTCCTGTGTAACATGAGGTGTATTTCACCCACTTAATCTGTTACCTAGAGATAGAAGGGTAGAGAATGGATGCTGGGAGACTGAAACCACATTCATAAAGTTATCCTGTACTGTTCCTTGCTGAGTTTGCCTTTAGAAGCATTCTTCAGCCTGCTGTGCTCTATATTGCTAATGTCTGGGTGTGAGTATGCATGTGTATATGCATTCATCCACACAGTATATGCAAGGAGAGGGGCTTGCCCCTATAGGCCATGTTCCCAGTCTGCCATGTTCCCCACCTCTCATGTCAGGTTGCCTCCACTGGATTCAGCCAATGGAGGTGCTATTGAGAAGGGAAGTTCTTCTCCAGGCTTGGTGTGCTTTAGTGAGACATGGTATGCTTTAGTGGTTTCTCTGGAAACAGCAACACCACTTGCACTGATCTTGCTATCCCAGACAAGTCCTTTGTCATCTCAGTCTCTGCCTGGTAACACCTGCCCTTCCTTGCCCTTCTAGCCTACTGTGGGGTAGCTTCTCACTGCAGGCTGTCTCCTCATAGTCTTCCTATCTGCAGTCCCACATCCCATGCATCCACTTTGCCTTCATATCAAGCAGTAAAAACACATCTCATTCTGCTATATTCTCTAATATATAGAAATATAAACATAAGTACAAACTGCAAAGAATAGGACTCATAAAATCAATAATACTAAAATGGCATTAACCCTAGAGAATACACTACACTCTGTGCTGACACCCAATTCCCTCTTGAATGTCTTATGGGTTAAGTCACTGGGTACAGATGTCTCTTAGCTTAGCAGGCCACACCACCACATCACATACACACACACATACACACACACACATACATCATAAGCATGATTCCATTCTCCCACTGCCTTTCTCTATTGGAACTTTAATAAAATTTTCATTTATAAAGTGTCAACGTGAAGAGAAAAATTTTAATGGTGGTGGGAGAGATGATAAAGGTGCTTGTTGCCAAGCCTAATAAGCTGAGTTCAAACCTCAGGTCTCACATAGTGGAAAGAGAGAACTAATTCCCAAGGTCCCTGATTACCAAAATCATGCTATAGCACTTGTGAATATATACACACACACACACACACACACACACATAAATGTAATTTAATTTTTTTTCCAAAAAAAATACCAACATTAACAATAGTCCTTTGCATAAAACAAAACAAAACCACACACATTGCACATATGAGATCTTAATCTCATAGCCAACTCATCTGTAGGATCATCCCTGAAATGGAACAGCTTCTGTATATGTAATGCTTTTTATTAAAACAAAAGCACAGTAAAAGGGCAGTTCTGATGCTAAGGTCCTGTTCCCCAATTGGTTCTTGATATATCAGTAAAGAAAGCTATGGGTCAATTGTTGGGTGGAAGGTAGAGGCAGGACTTCCAGGTCCCTGGAGAAAGAGAATGATGCAAGGGAGAAGGGAAGAATGGTTTGGAGAGAGAAGAACCAGTCAGCCATGTGAGGTCTAGAGACTGTGGGCTATGGCTGCTCCTATACCCAGGTAGTTAGAGCAGTTTAGCAGGGACTAGATTCAAATGACCAACTGAAGTTAAGGCAGGTAAGAGGTACAGAGCTAAGAGTATTGATAAGGGCATGTTTTCTAGTCAGGAGATAGTAGCACCCAGCAATTGTGCCAAGAAGGCAAGTTGAATATTACTAACTGTGTGTGTGTGTGTGTGTGTGTGTGTGTGTGTATGTGTGTGTGTGTGTGCGTGTGTCTTTTAGCCATAGTTCCAAGGGAAGCTGGGCAGGGGCTTGTAGCACAGCCCAACCCTGGCACTTAGGTCGAGTAGCAAAAAGCTAGAAAAGCTACATGCAACAAAAAAGTGTTTGAAAATGTACTGAGAGGAAACACTAGTATGTTGGGGGGGGAGTCCACATAGACACATAGACACAAATAAAAAAGAGTCCAGGCCAAATCTCACAGGCCCAGAATTACCGCTGTATGTTATACCACAGACTCTACCATGGATCCCCTAATTAATACCAATGACAACCCTTCCAGGCAGCTCATATCATTTCCATCTCACAAGGGAGAAAATAAGCACCAAGAATTTAAGTGATCTACCTAAAATTTCACATCTAGAACAAGGCAGCACACCTCCCCACTCACCTATGAGCTCTTGAATTGCAGGACTCATTCATTTGCCCAATAAATACTTGATGAACATCTCCTATGTTCTACATGTCATATTAAGCACTGAGGTAGGATATCGAGGAAAACAGACAAAACATCTGCCCAGTAGAACCTATATGCTAGTGGAGGAATAAGAAGCTAAACATTAAGTAAATCATGGCATTGTGGTCACACAGTATGGCATGAGAAGTGTCACACAGCAGGGAAGAGAACTCAAGAGCAAAATTGCTAAGGCTAAATGATAAACAGGACTCTGAGGGGTGGCTTCTTTCTAATCTGGAGGATGTTGAGAAATAAGCCATGCAGAGATGTCTAGGAGAAAAGTATTCATGAGCAAAGGGCATAGCCTAAACGGGGGGGGGGGGGGGGGGGGGGGGGGGGGGGGATGAGAAGTCAGTGTAGCTAAAGGACAGAAAACAGGGATGTAAGAAGAGATAAATCTGGAGATAGTTGTGAATCAGAGAGAGTACCTTGTAGGTCATTGGAAGGATTCCAGCTTTTATTGTGAGACCCAAAGCCATTAGATGGTTCCGAGGAGGATCATACTGACTGCCATGTAAAGAAGAGATTTAGAGACCCAAGGATGGAGACTAGTTATAAAGTTGCAGCACTGAACTCACATGAGAACAGTTGGTAATGAGACCAAGGAATAGTTAGTGGAAAACAACCAAATTTCTAGATATAGTCAGAATTTGAAACATGATCCAGAATGCTGTAAGCCCTCTGCCTCTCCAGACAGTCAGTACACAAGGACCCTGTTCCACCTATCCTGGGGGCCACAGAAAGATAGATGGCCACAACATCTAGAGCAGCAGTGTGTGATGGAAATTCAATAACAGACAGACATACCTACCCTCTCCAAGATGGAAGCCACAGTCTACATGTGGCTACTAAGCACTTGCCACATGGTGGGTAAGACTGAGGAGCTGAATTTTTAAATTTTATTTAATTTTAATTAATTTAAAATTTACAAAGCCATATTGGACAGCACAGCTTTGAAGAGCCAACCTGATAAATTGCATCCAGGAGTTCTTGCCCCTCACTGGGATTTCCTTGAGAAAAACAATCGCCTGGGCTTTCATTATATGCACTCAAATCTCAAACCCGCTGCTGCGAGTCAGAGCGCCTTTGAGAAATGGCTGTGATGTGAAGACAGTGCTAATTTTATCTCTGAGATGATCCATTAATAAATAACAAAGTGTTTATAAATATGCAAAACACACAATTAGTCAAGTCGGCAAAGCCTCTGTGATGGAAACATTAAAGCATGTCCTAGAGAGAAGGGTGGGGGAATCAAATTTAGTTTAGTTTCTCTTTAAGCCCGACAAGCAATGAATACTGAATAATTTACTTCTGAGAGCTGTAACACAAAAGCAAGTCATTTATTGGATCCTCCAAACACAAGCGGCACATTCTAACCTAATTCATATATGTGCAAGCCTATTAGAAAAAGTAAATGAGTTACCAATGAGAGCCGTGGCAGATGGCAGCTGTTCTTGAAGCACTTCATAGACCCTGAGTTACTCTAATCATCATTTTATTTAAGCCCAGAAGGCCATAAGAAAGAAGTTACTGACTCCACTGAAATATGTCTCCCTTAAACACATAAACTGGAACCTGCAATAGGTGCCTTAGTTGTTCCAAGTCCTACAGCATCAGGCCCACGTCCACAGGTCAAAGGGAA
Organism: Montemys delectorum; assembly: GCA_019843815.1. Lineage (NCBI taxonomy): Eukaryota > Metazoa > Chordata > Mammalia > Rodentia > Muridae > Montemys > Montemys delectorum. The sequence continues at coordinate 42 of JADRCD010142769.1, read as the reverse complement.
AACCCAGTTACTTCCCAGTCTCTGGGGCTGGAATGGAGATGC
>JADRCD010142767.1:0-12500 GCA_019843815.1 Montemys delectorum | reverse complement strand
TAGTTTATTTGTCTGGATTTGAGAAGTAAATCTGTTTCCTAGCAACCTGTCCTCTGATTCCTCCATCTTCCTTACTCATTATCCTGCCCACGGTCAAGTACAAATTAGCCAAATTATGGGTAGAGTTTAGGCCTCCTAGAAACAGAAGAGACACTTGTTTGTCCTCTTGGCAGGAAGTGGCTCTTCAGACTGCAGCTTACTGGGAACAAAGCAGAGGGATAGAAGTAGCCATCAGTCTCAATGTGTCTACAGATATGGGAGCCAGCTATCCCAGTATTAGTCATTTCATGGAGAACTGCTCTTAGCCTCAAGGGGAGCCATACTTTTGATTAATGTTCCCCCAGACACTTGTGGTTGTTTGTGGTAGGTTTACATTTTGTTCTTTTGAGTCCTGTGCCATAGCCCTCACCCTTTGACATCCTAACAGCCACATGACTATTCAAACTGACCAGCCAAACATCCAAACATTGGATAGGCATGAAAACATTTTCTATGCACCAATACAGAATGCAGTGAGGAACTGATCCAGCCCAGCTCCTCCAGGGCTCCCCAAGGCCAAGGCTTTCCAATCACGAATAATCTGTACTGGGTCTGAAATGATACTGCTGTGGGTAAAGTACTTTCCATGCAGAGATGAAGGATTGAGTTTGATTTTGCACTTACCTAAAAAGCCAGGTGTAGTGGGTGTGCTTGTAATTCCAATAGTGAGGAGTCAGAGATAGTAGATCCTGAGTTGAGTACTCACTGGCCAGTCAGCCAAATTGGTTAGCCCCAAGTCTCAGGGAGAGATATGTCTCAAAAAAATACCGGAGTTGTATAGCTCTTGAATGACACCCAAGGTTGACTTCTGGCCTCCATGTACATGTGTATGTGTGCAAACACACACATACTCATGGAATAAATAGATCATTTATATTAATGCTATTTTTCAAAACATAGTCCTTTCATGGGTTTCTACCTATAACATTCTAACCAAAATGCTTTCAGAACTGTGTGCAGATACCAAAGTGAATTCTAGGTGACATAAAGTATTATTTCACTCCTGTATATTCGTTCATTCATTTATTTGACAGAAATCTTTAAGCACCTGTCATGTGCCAGACACCCTGTAGACACTAGAGGTGCCATAGAGAACAAGTTTACATCTTAATAATTCTAGGCTGCATGAATAGCCCTCCTCTTCTAGCCCTGCAGTGAGATTATATGCCCCTGCTTAATTAACAGGATTTGGCTTTGCCAGTAGCATATTAACTGCACCCGTGTGTATCATGTTGAGGTAGAGGCTCTAGGTTTGCTTTGCCATGGTGTGCCATCATCTTGCTTCAGCAAGCATTCAGTGTCCTGGAGTTTGTGAAGTCCACAGTGGAGTCCCTAAAGGTATGAAATGGGTATTCAACCCCAAAGAAAGACAAATTTCTCATTGACTTGTATCTTCTCTGATTGACAGAACACAGTTGCTGTGGACACCCTGACTCAAAATGCAGTCTTTTAGTATTTCCACTCAAGTGAGGTCACGCCAACCATCTGGTCTGAGCACCTGTGTTCACATGAAGATATAACTTATTTCTTTAATGTAGAAAAGAGATGCAATGACCTTCATCACCAGAGAGGAAACAGGAGGTCAAAGCAAAGAGCACATCACTGGAAGTCAGGAGGCACAGGTCCTTGCTGCTGTAAGGTGGTTTAATATGAGGTGTGTGGAAGTCATCTTGGGCTATAGAGGTCAGGTATTTCAGAAACTGCTATAATGTCATATTCACCCCATGATCTTTTGTGAAGAACTGCCCCTGTGGGTTACTAGGTTTGTATAGATGCTGATAACAGCTCCTGTATGATTGTTATGCATTTCCCAGAACCCCTATCCTGGTACCCAGTCACCCCTATTCACATTATGAAGTTGGAATCCTGTTTTGAACTTAAGTTTATTGGACTGGGGCCTATCTCTGGAGCCCTCATCCAAAAATTTCAGATCTGCTTAGAAGAAATGACAGAGTACAGATCTGTGATACCTCTGTGATGCAGATTAAAGAAAGATGCAATGAAAGAGGGAGGGGACTCTCTGTGGTACATCATTTTGAGATACTGGCAAGCCTCAAACTCCTTCTCAGGGCAATTCCTAAATGTACCATCACCCCTTAAGATCCATATTGGAAGAGTTAACCAAGCTGCATGGGATTCAGTATATGATCCACTCCAGGACACAGCCAACTACAGAAACAAACACCAAAAATGCCACCAACCGAAGAAAAGCTATCCCAACGTGACTGGCAAATCACACTGCCTTTGGGGTGTGAACAAAGAAAAGGAAGTCTGTGATGGATTCTAGTGAACATGTAACCTAACGGTACACGTGGACTTAAGATGGAGTCCAGCTGGTCATTCTCTGCCCCATGCTTACTCAGTGTCATCTTAGGAAATCTCTTTAGAGAAGCATCAATCTGCATTTTTAACGCAGCCAAAAAAGACAAAACTAGACAGATGTGGAAATTCACTCCAGGGACCTTCTGAACAAAGCGCATGCCTCCCTGAAGTAAAGAACCCAGGGCAGGAGGAGCTTTATTCTCACTAAACGCTCTTCTATGGGAGTCTGCTTTAAGATCTTCCTTCACTGAATTCCTCTAAATGGTGAACCCTGGTCTCTTGGGTGTGACTAGTTGGAAGTCTCACCAGCATGGACTGTCTCCCTCCACCAGCCTGGACCATGAAAACATCCTCATTTGGGTCTGGAGAGATGTCTCAGTGGCAAAGAGCACTTGCTGTTCTTGCATAGGACCAGTGTTCAGTTTTCAGATCCCCTGTGGCAACTCACAACTGTCTATACCTCCAGTGCCATAGGATCCAATGCCCTCTTCTGTCCTCCTCAGGAATCAGGCACACATATGGTGCACAGATACACATGTGAGCAAAACACTCATACGCATGAGATAAAATACAGATTTCAAAGGAGAGAAAGAGAATCCCAACAATCCTCACTGCCAAGTCAGTCCCAGCAAGTACAATACTTCCGTGAGAGTCTATGCTCGTCCACCTTCTCCTGTCTTATACATATTTCACTTGAAAATAAATGTCTAATTTGAATTAGCTTCATTGCTCTCTAGGTACTCTGGAAAAAATACTAAAACAACCAGCCTGTATCTACTCGTTATTAAATAGGTAGAGAAACTGAATATTAAAATCTATCCCATTATCGTAATTGAGAGATTTCTTACAAATCTAGCTGTGTCCCAATTTAAAGAAGTTTGTATTGAAAAATACGCCATCTTGTAATAACTCTTGAAGGTATATTTGTTTCCAAAGCAATAGTTCTAACCCAGAGCCTCCCTTCTTCTTTCAGGTAGGAATCCATTTCAGAGAAGCAACTGGGGAGTCCCGAGATGGCATGGCCTCGGAGGAACTGTCAGTTGCCGGAATCTCAGACTTCCCCTCAGAGTGCCATGGGTTTAGCTGGTGCTCATCACATTCCAACTCTCTAGATAGACACTTGGGAAGTGATCACAGTGTTCCTCTGTCTGGGAATCATCCTGTGAGTTGGCAATGTAGATGTCCTGTTCTCACAACAAGCAATCTCAATTCAGAAGCCCCCATCTTCTCCACACCATAATACCCCAATTCCTATTTTCCCCACACGCAGCTTGTCTGGTTTGGGATTATCCTGGAGAAAGGGAAACCAAACTGTTCAAAAGGGTCATAGAGTTCTTCTAAACAACACACTCCACCCAGTACTTGCACCTTCCTTCCCTAGCAGCAGTTGTGAAACTTGGTCTTAAAAGACTGATAACAAGTGCTGGGTGAATTGATTTACCCCACCTTTGGTATTAAAGGATGGTTAAAGCCAGGGGCCTATCACTATTGTTTATAATTTTTTATTAATTTTCTATGTCTGAGATCTGTAACTAGTCCATCTTAGGCTGATTTATTATAACACACAACTATGGGTGTGGCCTTCCTGAGTCACTTTCCAAGGTTCAAAGCCCAGACAGTAGCTAATGTTATTCACATACAACATAAACATTTTAAATTTTAATGTCTCATCTTTAGAACAGAATAAAAGGTGGTGACACAGGGCTGTGATCCTAGTGCTTGGGAGACAGAGGCTGGCAAGGCAGAAGATCAAGATCATCCTCAATGACAAGGAGAGTTTGGATTAGTCTAGATTATATGATAGTCTATCTAAACAATAACAACAAAAGCAAAGCTAGGTAAGGTAGTCTGGAACTAAAATGCCAATGTTGGCTGTGGTAAGGATAGAGATGGGGGTGAACAGGCAAATCCCCTGAACTTACCTGCCAGCTAACTTAGCCAATTGATGAGTATGTGTGTCTCATCAACAGACCCTGTCTCAAACTTTACATCAATGCACAAGTAAACTTACACACAGGTACACTCACACGTATGCATATAACCCTCCCACAAACAGAAATTAGAACCCAATTAACCTTGCAAAATCCTATGAGTTACACAGTCCTTGCATGGTGGTAATCTTGGGTTGATTTGACAAAGGCCATGAAAGGGTAAATCCTTGCTCTCTGTATAAATCTGTGAGAAGATTCTGAATGAAGCACTTGTGTTTATAGAATAAGTTAAGCAGACTGCTGTCTCTGGTACAGGTGAGCCCCATCCATAAAAGCACTAACAGAGGAAAGAGGCTAACACTCCTACAGATGCTATGAACCACTAGCATCCTCAGCCTGGGAACTGGAGTGTTGTTTTCAGGACTAAAACTGACAGCCTTGCTCCTGGATCTCAAGCCTTCCTACTCGGGCCAGAGCTCTGCATCCAGGCTTCTGGGTCTCCAGTGTGCCAATCACAGATCTCAAGACCTCGCTTCTTCTAGAATCATGGGACTCATACTCTGGAATGGATCTCAACTTCTTATCTGTTTTCTTTCTCTGCTTCTGTTTTTGTGGTGGATGAGTTCTGTATTCATGCAGGTATTCATGATGTTAAACAATAAATATGTGGGGATGGGTAGCCACAAAGATCCAAAAAGAAAAAGTTGAGATTGCCACATACTGGGCACTACAGAGAAGTCACACAGATACAATGACATGCAGGCATTGTATGCCACAGCCCCCAGTCACTGTGTAGTTTCCCATTCTCTCACCATTTCACCATACTGGGGGGGCATTGCCCTCTTTTTATATTTTTACTCATATGTATTTGTCAGACCTATAATGATTGTACATAACTTTCCTTGTCATTACTTCCTGTGGAGATTAGCATAAAATTGTCAGCCTTACAAAACCTAGAATGACTTTGGAAGAGTCCTAATAAGGAATTGTCTACATTGGCTTGACTTAACCTGTGATCATGTTTCTGAGGTATTTTCTTTTTTTTTTTTTTTTTTTTCGGTTTTTTGAGACAAGATTTCTCTGTATAGCTCTGGCTGTCCTGGAACTCACTCGGTAGACCAGGCTGGCCTCGAACTCAGAAATCCGCCCGCCTCTGCTGGGATTAAAGGTGTGCGCCACCACTGCTCGGCGAGGTATTTTTATTAAGTTAATTTATATTGTTTAGACACAGCCCACTGTGAGTGATACCATTCCTTAGGCAGAGTGTCCTAAATTTAAGAATAGAAAACCCTAGTCAATCACAAGGAAACAGATGCATACGCATTTTTTCTCTCTGCTCTTGACTGAGGATGTGCTGTAACAGTTTGGAGTTCTTTCCTTGGCTTCTCTACCAAGACGAACTGTAAACTGAAATGAACTCTTTTGCACAAAAGTTTCTTTTTCCATGTATTTTTTATCACAACAACAGAAATGAGAGCCCCTCTCAATGACACAGCATAGTAATGATCCAGTGGCCTTGGTTATGTTGGTGTCATCGTGATGACTCAAAGCATGGGGCAAGATGAATGTAGGTTATATGTCAAGGCTATGCTGTTTTACACATGAGCTTTGAACGTTCATGGATATCAATATCCAAGAACCAACTCCTGGTGGAGACTAAAGGACAGGACTATACACACTTGTGGGCATGCACACACATACACACACACACACACATACACACACACACACACACACACATACAGTCAGTCTCTCAATGGTACACCACTGTTGTAGGTTTCCACACCCTGTAGATGTCCCAGCATGAATGTCAATTGCACTCTCTAATATGTGGGCACTCCTAGCTGTCCTTGGAGGAACATCAAGAAGTCATGTACTGGTCTAAAAAGCCCAGAGCCTCTCTGGAGCAAAAGGCAGATGAAGTGAGACAACCTCACTTGGCTCAGGAACAAAGCCTCAGGCCTGGAGCATAGGGATCTACGGTCAGTTAACTGAACAGATGAGAAAGGCAGTGTTTGAGAAGTGTCTGTTCCCAGTTTAACAGAAATATTTATTTCTTTTGTGTATTTGCAGGCCAGATCCTTTCCTTTTCCTTTAATTTCCTGGACAGAATTAATTCACATGGTCAATTCATGTCTTATACGGTTTATATTTATCTGGTTGAAACTAGTCTGTTGCTGATTTTCTGAGCAATGAGAAGTTCTGTCTTGTCTCCATGTAGACCAAAGCTACTATAGCCTGTGGCAAAGTTACTAAACCAGCACAGAGTCAAGGTTGGACACAAGGATGCTTAGAGAGCATCCTCTCACCGATGAAACAAGAGCATGCTGTCCTTCTGGGGGCTCTAGTAGCCTTGCCTGATGCCTGTGTTCCCAGCACGCCCCAGGGCTTTCTCATCTCCATGGCTGATACTGTTGAAGGCTACACACACCCTAAAGGTCTAAGAAACAAAACCATCATCAGATCAAAGAAAGCTCAGCACTTAGCACTGTTTTATTTCATTGCATGTTAAGTGTCAAACCACGAGAAATTTCATAAGATATAAACAAAGAAAATTATATGGATTTTTAAAGATTTAATTTTATTTCTGCGTATGTGTTTCTATTGCTGTGATAAAACACCATGACCAAAAGCAACTTGGGGAGGAAAGGGTTTATTTCAGCGAACCACTCTTGGGTCACACTCCATCACTGAGGGAAATCAAGACAAGGAACTCAAAGCAGGAACCTGGAGGGAGGAAATGAGCAGACACCGTAGAGGGATGCTGCTTACTGACTTGCTCTCCATGCTCCTCAATGCTCAGCTTCCTTTCTTATACAACCCAGGATCACCTGCTCAGGGGTGGCGCCACCTGTAGGACGCAGGCCTCCTACATCAATTGTCAATCAAGAAAATGCACCACAGTTTGCCCACAGGCTAATCTAGTGGGAACATTTTCTCTGCTGATATTCATTTTTCCAAAATGACTCAAACTTGGGTTGAATTGACAGATAACTAGATAGCACAGTGCATGTAAAGTTCACATGTGTTCAGTGTCCACAGAGGCCAGAAGAGGGCATCTGATCCTCTAGAGCTGGAGCCACAGGCAGTAGTGAGTCACCCGACAAGGACAAGGTACTGGGAACTGAACTGCAGTCCTCTGTACATGCAGCAAGAGCTTTTAACCATACAGCCATCTCTCCAGCTTCAAAATTACCTGTAATTTAATCACTCAGACCAAGGAATAATGAAAATCCTTTTAATGCTATGCACATAGGCCCATTAGTAGTATATAAAAAATACTTCTGAGAGAGTTCCTGTCTGTTTAACCTACCTACTAGCAAGTTCCACATTGTCCCCTTTCTAGAAAGGAATAAAAACCCAGGGCTTTTTTTGAACTGTGTTCCACTCACCCTGTGCCAGATCCTTTAGCAAATGTCTAATATATATGACTTCATGTAACTGGAACGGCAAGGCTCAGAAAGCAACATAATTGTATGAATGAGGAAGGAGAGGGTCAGAGTTGAAGCAGCTCCTCTATAGCCTAAAGACCTGGCTTGCAAGTCACATCTCCCTTAACCATCACTCCTCTGGGTTTACCTGAGACATCAGGTTAAAGTGCTTATCTGCCTCATTTAGTCATGCTCTGATGGCTTCCCTTCTAAAGGCCAACTACACCCAACACGCTTCAGAAATCTGCCCCTGCAAGACTTGCTGGGAACAATACCAAGCCAGTGATTTCTAAAGCTGAGACCAAAGGCCACTATCAGCAGAGGCAGGTGATATCCTTGTACAAACCAAGACAGTGTAGCACATGTAGAACAATTAGACATAGGCAAGAATACGGTAGTCAGATAAGATACGAGGTGGTGTGGCTGAGCCTCAGAATGTGAGAAATAAAATGAGCTACATATAAGGGGTAAAGAGTTCAGATTCCACCTAGGTGGATGGTCCAGAGCAGCAAGAGCCATGAGGGCAAACACCAAAGAGTCAGGGGGAGGGAGAAATGTGGATTGAGGTTTTGCCCCCAAAGGTTCCACAACCTCCCCAAACAGCACCACCTACTGGGGACTCAGTGTCCAAACATCTGAGCCTAAGGTGTGCTTTGCTTATTCAAGCAAATTCATTCATGCAGTTGATGAATGAATGCAGTTCACACTGAAGCTTGAAACATATTTTCTTCCATCCCTCAGCACAGCTACCAAGAAACATACTAAAGAACTTCCCAAGTCAAGTCCTTTATTTCCAGAGCTTGTCTGAAGAAAACAAATTGCCCAAACAGATTTTATGGCTAAGCCAGCACCAAGAGCTTTGAAATGGCACCTATCACTCAGCTGAGTGAGTCAGTGAGGCATGTTGAAGGGTCACCTGGCCATCAGCACGTCTGTCCAACCTAGTTGCTAAGTCATGGAAATGAGCACAGTAAACAGAGGACAGGGGAAGTGCGTGACAAGAGGAAGAGTGGCTGGGATCAATCAATAGGACTGGGGAATCAGCCAGCACATGTGGCTCTGATTTCCAGCAAACAGAAGTCAATGGGCTAAAAACTTAGGGTTCAATATAGTCATTTAGTCATGACTATTCCTTCTGAGGCAAATTAATTACTTTGTGGCTCTGTCTCTTGTAGCTCCCAAGAGTCAATACTCTCTTGGCAAGAGGTTTAGGGGCTGTGGCTTCGAACGAAAACTTGGTTACCACATCTTCCTAATATTCTAATCCTTTTTAGAGGCATTCTTGGCCCATGGCCCTCACTATGTTGGCTTTGCTTCAATGAATTAGTCACTGCATGAGGCAGGGAGACACAACTCAAGCCTGCCTATCATACCCAAGATTGGGTAGAGTCTCCCCATGGTCAGTGTTGTGTGCCAAATTACTTGTATGCTCAGTGGGATTAGCTCTTTCCAGGTGCTATGTAAAAATTCATTTAACTCTTATATCTGCCCCTCATAGGTAGGAACTATTTTGTCTCTTGCATGGTCAAGAAAAAGTTAAGGGGTCACATATCATTGTCTTCACACACTGTCTTGTGCACCCTGTTTTAATGTCTCCATAATGCCCAGAATTTCGGGCTTGTTTTGTTTTTCGGAACCACTGCTGTGTAATATTGACTGGGTATCTGATCACTTAGAACTGCCCTTAGCATAATTGTTAAGACCCACCCCAAAGCCAAGATTCATAGCCCAAGTGCATTTACAGCCCTGAGCCACTAGGGGATGCTGGTGAGCTGCAGAAAGCTGGAAGGATGCCCACGGGTCTGGTTTTAAAATTGCATTCTTAAAGGGCTTCCTGGATGCTTCAAAATGCAGCTCGGGGCCTTTTTGCAGGGGAGGCTGGTTCGCTTTCTATAAAAGGTGTTAGCTTCCTTTTCTCCTGAGGTTGGAGCTAGTGTTTAACCAGCTCTGAGTGAGTCAATGAGCCAGCCGCCTGATGGGGATGGGTGGGGGAGGGCGAGAGGTCTTGGAGTGCCAGTATTAGCAAAATCCTGGGAGATACTTCAAGTGGAGAATTTCGAAATACGAAATGACCAGAATCTCTCTAAATGTCATGAACACAGTAACTTTTAAAGACCACTGCTAAATGCAGATATCCAAGAAGATGGTGCATCGAGGCACTTTATAACAAAGAAAAAGAGTGTAGCTCGATTTGGGCTTGATTTTTCAGCTTTTGCTTCCTAACTGGGAAGCTGGGAAACCTTAGCCAACAGCTGACTCTTGCTGGACTTCCGTGTCTTTTGAAACACTTGCACCATAGGACGCCCTGTGTGTTTAAATGAGCTAATTTATGAGAACTTTTACATACAGAGAAAGTAACTGTGATAGTTCGAATGGAAATGGCCCCCCGTAGGCTCATATGTTGGACTGCCTGGTCATTAGGAAGTGGTGCTACTTGAGGGGGATTAGGAAGTGTGGCCTTGCTGGAGTAGGTGTGGCCTTGTTGGAAGAAGTGGTACTGAAAGGGGTTGGGGTTTCAGTAGCCAAGCTAGACCCAGAGGCTCTCTCTCCTTCCAGGTGCTTGAGGATCCTGATACAGAGAATTCTTAGCTCCTTCAGCACCATGTCTGCCTGTGTGCCACTTGCTTCCTGTCATGCAGATAGTAGACTAAACTCCTTAACCTGTAGGCCGGACCCCAGTTAAATGCTTTCTCTTATAGGAGTTGCCATGGTCATGGTGTCTCTTCACAGCAACAGAAAACTGACCAAGACAGTGTCAGTGATTTCTATTAGATGCCTTTCTTCTTTGGCTGGTTAGAAGTAGAAGATGAAGCCCGGGTGCTGGGCCTCATGCCTGTGAGCCCTGTACTAAGGAGGCAGGGAAAAGAGAATCATGAGTTTTAAGCCAGTCTATGCTACAGAGTGAGCTCTGGGCCGGCCTGGGCTAAGCAGCAAGATCCTGCCTCAGACTTCCCCACACCCTCAAGACATAAAAGCTGAACTCAAGATCTGATAAGGAGATGCGATCCCTGTGGTTTTAAGACAGTAGAAACAAAACAGAGGTGCTTAGAATGCAGGGAAAGTGAAAGCAGATGCTTTGTGCTCACTGTTTAGTATAGGTTTCAAAAAAGAAAATAAAAGCCCCAATTGATGTGGAGTCCTTTCCTATTCAAGGAACTATACCCAAGGCTATATGAATTCCATGTTGTTACAAAACAACATTCAGCTCAATGTTATAACCCAGATGCTGAAAAAGCAGGCTCCCCAGAGGAAGAACACTGAAAGCAAAATAGGGTTGCAACAAATTTCACTGATTAGGAGAAAGGCCGGCCAACTGTGGATCTCCCAGTATAAGGACACAGCAGATCCCAGACTAACACAGGCAGGATGGCTTCTGAGGAGTGTGTAGTCTGCTCTGTAGGTGGGTTCGAGGTATGTATGGATGCTCTGTGGGAAAAGAAGAAGGCATGGGTGTCTTATGACTGTTCAGGTAGTTCATAGAGCCACTGGTTTCTATTTAGGACAAGAAAGTTGAATGAGTATCAGTGGATATTGGAGTCTGCACAGCTTCTAATAGTGTGTGTGTGTGTGTGTGTGTGTGTGTGTGTGTGTCTGTGTGTCTGTGTGTGTCTGTGTGTTATGCTCACACATGCATGTACATATGGAAGCCAGCTGACACTACCTTGTTTTGAGACAGGGTCTCTCAGTGAATCTGGAGCTCACTTTGTTGACTCTTAGTTAAAAGATGATGATCTCTTTCTAAAAAATGATAACAAGTGTCCTTTTCCCTTTTGCATGTGTATAGTTGTGGGTGCATAAGTGTATATGTAAACATGTATTAGAGGGCAGAAGTTGACAACAGACATCTTCTTCCATCTCTCTCTAGTTTATTTATAGAGGTGGGGTCTCTCACTGAACCCTAGAGCTCACAAATTTGGCTAGTCTATCTGGCCAGCTTGCCTATTTCTACCTTCTGAGTACAGTGCTGGGATTAAGACAAGTCAGCACACCATCCAGCTTTCATGTGGGTTCTCAGGATGTGAACTCTCATCTTCAAGCTTGTTTGGCAAGTGCTTTATTCACTGAGTCAAGCGCCACTATGTACCCTCTTACCAATAAAATCAAAATATTCATTTTCTCTCATATGTAGACTATACATATAAATACACACACATATATATATACATATATATATGTATATATATACATACATGTATACACACACACACACACACACATATATATATATATATATATATATGTTGAGAGCTACCACAACAACTGTCCTGTCCTGGAGATTTACCCTGGAAAAGGTAAATCTGTTTATTTTTAAGAGTGTGGCTCCAGGGAAATCAACCATGCTCTAGTGGCAGGCCACCTATCCAAAAATATGTGGCCAGCATAAATTAGACTTAATGGATTAAAAAGAGAAGAAGACATGAGGTTGGATGGTTGGATGGGTTGGAAGAGGGTGGATCTGGGAGAAGGTAGGTGTCTTAGTCAGGGTTCTTATTTTTGCACAAACATCATGACCAAGAAGCAAGTTGGGGAGGGAAGGGTTTATTCAGCTTACTTCCACATGGCTGTTGATCACCAGAGGAAGTCAGGACTAGAACTCAAGCAGGTCAGGAAGCAGGAGCTGATGCAGAGGCCATGGAGAGATTTTCCTTTCTGGCTTGCTTCTCCTGGCTTGCTCAGCCTGCTCTCTTATAGAACCAAAGACTTCCAGCCCAGGGATGGCACTACCCCTTTGATCACTAATTGAGAAAATGCCCCACAGCTGGATCTTATGGAGGCA
>JADRCD010142762.1:0-11552 GCA_019843815.1 Montemys delectorum | reverse complement strand
GGCAACTTTTCCTTCATTTATCAAAAATGCAAACTGCAGATTACAAATTGATGCTATGGCTAATTGACTTTCAAAGTGTCTAATAACTAAAGTGGTGGTGGAATGTGGTATTTTTCAGATTTTAGTTTTGATTATTGACAAATCATTAGTTGAAATTAAGATGGATTTATGAAGTTATTGATATTAGAGGAAACATTTCAATGATCTCTGGCATGGAAAAAAATGTGTCTTTAATGGTCTTTTACTGAGAAAGTAGAATTTTATTTATTGATTGGAACAATGTTTACCTAAGGAGCCTAATCCATGTTACTGAAGAATCAAGTCCCTATAGCTCTATTATATTCTTTCTCATATTCATCTAGTAATTGCTGTTAATTTAGTCAGAATTAAAATGAATTGGACTAATTTTCCAGGAGGTATATGGCAAACTGAAAAGTCATTTAAAGGGAGATTTTTTCCCTAGAATTAAGATTTCTTTGTTTTTATTTTATGTGTTTATGTGTGTGTGTATTAAATTAGTTCTCAAACTCTGGCTATCAACCCCTTTGGTGCTCATAATCAGATATTCTGCATCTCAGATCTTTATAGTACAATTCAAAACAGTAGTAACATTACAGTTGCGAATTATTTCAATGGTTGGGGCTCACCATGAGAGGTACTGTATTGAAGGACTGCAGCATTAGAAAGGTTGAAAACCACTTCTTTAGGGGAGAAGAATTTATATAATCTATCTATCTGTTGCATGGAATATTAAAAATGACCCCATCAACACTCCACAGGGCTGGACTACACTCCTGTGCTCCTGACAGCCCACCAAGTCTCTGGCTGCACTAGTCCACACTCTTGTGATCAGGCACTTGTCCCTGGTACCACTAGTTCTTCCTCAGCCATAAACTCGTGTAGTCAGTGATCCCACATTCCAGTAACTAAATGGAACTGCCAACCTCATGGTTGCATATAATAAGACCCAGTAGTAACCCGGTAGAATCAAGACTCTTCATGATTAATTAACCAATCAGATTTATATATCAATAATATCACAATTTACAAGATGCCAATACAATAATTTCAGAGCCAATTGATAATGATAAAAGCTTTATCCCAATATTTCTAACCTTATGAAATCATAGCTACTTGTGGCTGGAAAATGCCACTGGGTACATGTCATCAGCCATCTTCCTTCTCCTCCTACTCTGAGATTCTCTCTGTCTCTGCAACTCTTAGCTCTGCTTCCCTTTTCCCTGTTCAATCACAACCCTCCTCTGCACCAATGTAATTGGACATGGAAAAATCCTGTGGTATCTATCTGTCTATCTATCTATCTATCTATCTATCTATCTATCTATCTATCTATCTATCTGAAGTGAAGTTATTAGACTGACTTACAGCTAGTCCAACAATGGCTGTCTACCAAGAGAAGATCCAAGAATCCAGGAATTTTTTAGTTCATGAAGCTGGATATCGCACCTAGTTTTCAGTTCACACCATAATCCTAAAGGACTTGGTAGCAAGAGCAAGTTTCAAAGAGAGAGTTACCTTCCTTTTTCCATGACTTTTTTATAGGCTACCAGCAGAAGCTGTGCCCAGATTAAAGGTGGATCTTTCTGCTTCAAAGAACTGGGTTACAAATGGGTCTTCTCACTTCAAATTATTTAATTGAAAAGCAAGTAAGCAAGCAAGCAAGCAAACATATGAACAAAAAGCAGCATCAACAATCTCTGGCATTTGGGTATGTTAATTCCAGACATAGTCTAGTTAACAACTAAGAATAGCCATCAAAATCCAAGAATGGCCATTATAGTGTGTGTTTCTCTGTGTGTACATGCATGTGTCTAGGTACTCTCATAGGACAGAAGAAGATATTAGAATTCTTGGACTTGGAGTTCTAGACAGTTCTGAGCTTCCAACATGGGCATAGAGAACCTAGCTCTAGTTCTCTTAAAGAACATCAAGCACTCGTAACTGTAGAGCTGCCTCCCTGACTTCTCAGCGCCTGTTTTAAAATGTTATACATGAATATATCTTAACTCTACTTCTATGAGTTGCTGAGAATAAAAATATTCAAGAATTTGAGTCATATTTTCATATCTTTCCTATTATCAAAGAAGCTTCAGCTGAAGTGGACCAATAGTGGCATTTAGAACTATGGAATCAGAGAAGTGGAGTAGGATTAATGTTAGCATCTATTAGCAAAATATACACATTGAAAATAACTATGTTAATTATATGCATTGGGGTCAGAATGGTCTCTTTTTGTCACTGTATTCCTGTAGGGTTTTGCTATGTCACTTGATCATTGACTCATGAAGTAAGGGAATGCCTGATGTTGAGACATTAAAATCTCCCTTCCATAGGAGTTCAGCCTTGAGGTGAAGGGTCATGGGAACAGGATCATTGGTAGCACAGAATCCACCAGTCTGGCAATATTAATTCTTGGAGAGGTACTTATACATTCCCTTCTTAACAAAGGAGAAATGTATTCTTTCTCTAGAATTTTTCTTACTACAATTGGATGTTCTTCTTTTGCTTGAAAACAATAAACAATCTACACTGGTTCCATCTATTCCATACCCTAATGACTAGTTAAGAGACACAATTTATTTATAATTACAAAATATATAAATTCACAAGAGATATTGCCTTGTGGAAAATGTTGTTATGCAGGATAGTTACTCATAGAATTGATGTAAACAAATTTATAAAATCCAAGTTAATTTCCTTTCTTTCTAGATCTTCTATTATCAATTTTTTCTTTTCTTTTCTTTTTCTGAGACAGGGTTTCTCTGTGTAGCCCTGGCTGTCCTGGATCTCACTCTGTAACCCAGGCTGGCCTCCAACTTGTGGTCCCCCTCCTCTGCCTTCTTCAGCAAATCCTACCAGTGTGTACCACCGCAACTAGTCAAAATTTTCTTTCCTGAGCTCCTTTATTTTATTCTTTTTTCTTTTTTTATTAGATATTTTCTTTATTTACATGTCACATGATATTTCCTTTCAGTTTCCCCTCCAAAAAAAATAAAAAAATAAAATAAAAAACAAAAACAAAAGAAAAAAATCCTGTTCCCTACCCCCTTCCCCTGCTCACCAACCCATCCTCTCCCACTTCCTGGCCCTGGCATTTCCCTACACTGGGGCATAGACCCTTCACAGGGCCAAGGGCCTCTCCTCCCATTGATGACCGATTAGGCTATTCTCTGCTATACACATGCTTCTGGAGCCATTAGTCCCACCATGTGTACTCTTTGGTTGGTGGTTTAGTCCCTGGGAGCTCTGAGGGTACTAGTTAGTTCATATTGTTGTTCGTCCTATGGGGCTGCAAACCCTTCAGGTCCTTGGGTTTTTCCTCTAGCTCCTTCAATGGGGACTCTGTACTCAGTCCAATGGATGGCTGTGAGCCTCTACTTCTGGATTAGTCGGGTACTGTGAGAGCCTCTCAGGAGACAGCTGTATCAGGCTCCTGTCAGCCAGCACTTGCCAGCATCCACAATAGTGTCTGGATTTGATGATTGAATATGGGAAGGATTCCCAGGTGGAGAAGTCTCTGGATTGACCTTCCTTCAGTCTCTGCTCCATAGTTTGTCTCTGCAACTCCTTCCATGAGTATTTTGTTCCCTCTTTTAAGAAGGATCAAAGTATTCACACTTTGGTCCTCCTTCTTCTTCAGTTTCTTGTGGTTTGTGGTTTGTACTTTGTGTATTCCTATCTTCTGGGCTAATAACCACTTATCAGAGAGTGCATACCATGTGTGTTCTTTTGTGATTGGGTTACCTCACTCAGGATGATATCCTCCAGATCCATCCATTTCCCTTCATTGTGTAGATCTACCACATTTTCTGTATCCATTTCTCTGTTGAGGGATATCTGGGTTGTTTCTAGTTTCTGGCTATTATATATAAGGCTGCTATGAACATAGTGGAACATATGTCCTTATTACATGTTGGAGCATCTTCTGAGTATATGCCCAGGAAAATGGTGCTGGCTCAACTGGTGGTTAGCAGGTAGAAGAATGAAAATCCATCCATTCCTATCACCTTGTACAAAGCCCAAGACCAAGTGGATCAAGGACCTCCACATAAAACCAGATTCACTAAAACTAATAGAAAAGAAAGTGGGGAAGAGCCTCAAGCACATAGGCACAGGGGAAAATTTCCTGAACATAACACCAATAGCAATTCTAAGATCAAGAACTGACAAATAGGACCTCATAAAATTGCAAAGCTTCTGTAAGGCAAAAGACATTGTCAGTAGGACAAAAGAGCATGCAACAGATTGGGAAAAGATCTTTACCAATCCAATATCTGATAGAGTGCTGATATCCAATATATACAAAGAACTCAAGAAGTTAGACTCCAGAGAACCAAATAACCCTATTAAAAATGGGGTTACAGGGCTAAACAAAGAATTCTCTACTTACGAATACTGAATGGCTGAGAAGCACCTAAAGAAATGTTCAACATCCTTAGTCATCAGGGAAATGCAAATCAAAACAACCCTGAGATTCCACCTCATACCCGTCAGAATGCTAGAATCAAAAACTCAGGTGACAGCAGATGCTGGAGAAGTTGTTGAGAAAGAGGGACACTCTTTCATTGCTGGTGGAACTGTAAGCTGGCACAACCACTCTGGAAATCAGTTTGGTGGTTCCTCCAGAAATTGGACATAGTACTACCAGAGGAGCCAGGTATACTACTCCTGGGCATATACCCAGAAGATGCTCCAACATGTAATAAGGATACATGCTCCACTATGTTCATATTATTCTTTAACTCACTAAATATTGAGTGCTCACACATCTCCTGTTGCCTGTGATAGTCCAGACTTATTTCTCTTCCTCTGGGATAACTGCTAACAACAATTCCCTTGACTCCCATGAGGTCTCAGTTTGTAGCCACTTTACTCACTTTTTTAATAGCCTTGATAGGTACATTTTTCTGAAGAAAAGATGCGGTGATCAAGTTGTCATAAATAACTGAGCTTTCTTATAATCATTTATCCCTTTTAAATAAGAAGATATCCTAATTAATGAATATAAAATTTGAATGATTCAAGGTGAATAAATGGTAGAAATCTCCTGCACAAGGTGTAATTACTATACCTTGCCATAGGGAGAGTATATCTAATAGTTAATGTTCCTACTATCATAAATAAATGCCAAGGTGTTGGAGGAATTTTATTTAGTTCCTCTGTTCATATCATCTGTATGATTTATTTCTTTTAATCATCCTCTTTTGGTTCCTCTTATTGTCTAGTCTATTTGATAATGTTATAAAAGTCCAGAGGTTTACTGTGGCTCATGGCTGAAAGCTGGGAAGGCAATGGCACGGCACCAGTGAGGACATTAAGTTACTTTATTAGAGTGGCAAGTAGAAGGAAAAGCAGGTGCATACAGAAGGAAGTGCAAGAGAGGGAGCTGCTGCAAGAGAGGCTGCTGCAAGAGAGGCTGCTGCAAGAGAGGCTGCTGCAAGAGAGGCTGCTGATAGGCTTTATAGAAATCATCCTTGTGGGGAAATAGCCCCAACCGCATGAGCTCTACACACCTCTGAAATCTCTGCCTCAGCCTCTATGGCTTTGAGCTGAATTGACTAGGGTACGAGGCTCTGAAGTAAGGACATTTATACTGACATACAGAAAGTCTTGTGCTCAGAGACTCAGCATGTTCAGTATACATTGCTGTTTAAGAAGGTGGGTTTATTGTGTACAGCTGAAAGGGAAGGCAGGGTCATACACATTTGTATATCTGAAGGAGGACTGGGTCAGGAGGAGGTCTCAGATAAGTTGCTATCATCCTGGAGGAGAAAGCACTCATGGTTGGACAGAAAGAAGGGTTTAAATTCCTGTGACTCGAAGGCATTGGAATCCATAATACGTTTATGCTCATGTAAAATAATAAAGTGGCTCAGGAATTGAACTCTACACTCCCCCTTTGCTTTGCAACACTGTTAACTTGGAGTTCAAATTCATACCACTTTTGGAGAGAGCCAACCATTGTTTCCAATCAGCCTAGATATATTATTATTATCTTCGTTATTATTATTATTATTATTATTATTATTATTATTATTATTATTTTACCTAAACTATTCCCATCTCTTTTTTTTTCTTTATTGGACTTTCAACTTCCTTTCTCTGGAGCAACCCAAGGCACTTAAGGCTTAAGAAAAACAAACATTTAGGCCATCTACTTCAGACATGCTGGCCATAAGATACTCCCAACAAAAGGACCAGGCACACGGACAAAACTGGATCTTTCAACGGGGTATCAAGTTGTAGTGCTGCCTGGTGATCCTTCCACTGCACAAAGGGAATGTAATTTATAATCCCTATCTACAAACAAATTTTCTCTGCTTAGCGTCTAGCTTGTGATCCCTCACTCCAGCTCCTGTCACATTCGTGCAGACTTTCTTCTCTGCAAAGGCAGATGCTGCCAGGCAGAAGCTGCGTGAATGTCTCCTTGCAGGAGCCACCCACCTTGCATACTGCATGTTCACTCATATCCAAAGCCCTTCCTTCCCTTGGAATCCGGGAAGATGTGATTGACAACCTTTCAGTTTAATTCCTCTGTCCTATAACCTCAATCCTGTTATATTTTCTGTGATGGCTATTATTTGTTTCATTATTGTGGTCCCTTTTGTCTTGGGTCTGGAAAAATGATGAGTGGAGAAGAAATTAAAAGACAAATACAGAAAAGCTGAGGTTAGGTTATCAGTGAGCACTCTGAGGATGTGGTACCAACTATTGCATCAACCAGACTATCAGTAGATTTATTATGTACAGCACAGGGGGTGGGGCTAGCTATTCTAGCTAGGAGGTTTCTGTAGGGGAGCAGTCTCAGGCTATAAATATGCCAAGGGGAGAAGTTGCCATTGTTCCAGAGAAAGGCTTTGTCCATTCTGAGCCTCACCCAAATGGGGAAGATTTTGACACTTCTCCCTGTGGATTCCACTTGACTTTGGTTCAGGACATGTTCAGCTCATGTTAAATAATGCACATTTGCTCAGGATTTCATTCAACTGAGACTTCACTCATTTTCTACAATGTGTGTGTGTGTGTGTGTGTGTGTGTGTGTATGTGTGTGTGCGCTCGAGCACACGTGTGTGCGCGTGCGCTTGCGTGAACACATGTGTATGTGTTTATAAGAAAGGAGAGGAGGGAGGCAAGCAGACAAGCAGGGAGAGATGGGGGAAGTAGAAGTGTTCTGGGATTACTGGCATTAACTACCACTGCTGCTATAACTTTTAGTATTATCATTCCCAGCTCCTGACTTTATCTATTCTGGGAACTCATAGTTCTCTAATGCAATGTAAAGTCCTCCTCTTCTTTCTTGGAAATCAATACTTCTACTCTGTACTCCAGTGATAAAACATTGTGACCAAAGTAACTTAAGAGAGAAAGGACTTATTTGTCTCACAGTTCTAGGTCTCAGCCCATCATTGAAAACAAACCAAAGCAGGAAATGTGAGTTGAGACTACTTGCTATACCACAGCCTTTCCCCAGGAATAGGCAATTCACTCTGCAGCCAAGAAGTGCAGCAGAGACCATGGAGGAGGATGCTTGCTGGCTGGCTCAGAGGCCAGCTTGTACTCAGCTAGTTTTCCTCAGGACCACCTCCATAGTGATGCAGTGGACTTTGTCCTCCTTTATCAGTTGGCAGTCGAGGTTTCAGCACAGATATGCCCGTAAGCTAATCTTAGCTAGGCGATTTATCAATTGAGACTGTCCCCTCAGAAGATGCTAGGCTTTTCAAGGTAATAAATTTAGCCAGGATATTTCCCTGGCCTCAGTCTGCAACAGTTACTGTCACTTGGTGTTCCCACGTCATTGTCACTTGGGTGGCAGAGCCCAGCCATTCATCTTGTCATCTTTACTGGTCTGCTCCAGAGTGGAGAAAGATTGTTTTCTTAAAATATATCCATCAATGTGGGATGTAAAACTACGCCAGGAAGTTTGGTAAGATAGAGCAGGTTGAGACCTGGAGACTCGGTGGGCACACCCCTGAGTCTTAGGCAACCCCCAGTTCCCTTCCAGACTCCTGACTTGGAACACCTGCCATGCTTTTCACATAAAAGTGTCCTATGGTCCCTTGGCTCAAGACAGAGTTCTCCATTCTAATGAGGTACCTAGAGGCCGGGAGGGCTTAGCCAATAAGCTTTCCTTCCCAGACACTCCCCCCTGCAAAAGGTATTTAGTCTCAGGCCTACCCTGAGAAGTGGGGTATCGTTTTATGCATCCATTTTCTGCCATGACAATAAACCTCTTTGGAACCACGGACTGTCTCTTTTCATCAAGTTCTACCGTGGGGAGCCACGAAGAAGGCCTTTTCCTACAGAGCCCAGTTGCCTAGTCTCCTGTAGAAGGCCTCTCTGTGCTCCCAGTCACAGTTGCCATCAAGCCTGCCAAGCTAAGGACAATCACCAGTTGGGACAAGTAGGAGCTCCCCCTTTCCGATCCCCAGCCCCCTAGATGACTTCCCTAGCCAGTGGGATCCTGACTTCACGCTCTGCTTTTCTTTCTTTCTTTCTTTCTTTCTTTCTTTCTTTCTTTCTTTCTTTCTTTCTTTCTTTCTTTCTTTTTTTAATGTATTTATTTATTATATGTAAGTGTATTGTAGCTGTCTTCAGACTCACCAGAAGAGGGCGTCAGGTCTCATTACAGGTGGTTGTGAGCCACCATGTGGTTGCTGGGATTTGAACTCAGGACCTTCAGAAGAGCAGTCAGTGCTTTTAACCTCTGAGCCATCTTGCCAGCCCCATGCTCTGCTTTTCTGCCACCCTCAGCGGTTCCTGGATGTGCAAGAGTCTGAGACCTCCACAGTCCCAGCCTTGTCACAGGCCTGGGGACTTCTGAACCAGCTCAGGCTTTCCCACACCTAATACTGCACTTTCCCACCTCTGGAGAGGTGTTTTGGTGTTCCCTTACAACATCTCAGCACCTCCCCTAGCAGCAGCGTGGGGTAAGTGCACTCAAATTTCCCCAAGCGGCATGCCCAGTGGTGGAGATGACCCGGCTATCAACCCTACACACCAACTTTTCTATTCAAACTAAAATGCATCATTATCCATAGCTTAGTAACCCACTGTTCATATGTAGTGCTTTGTCATTTTTTTTCATTCACCAGTTAGTGGACATCTTGGTTGATTCTATTATAAAAAGATAATCGGTGAACATGGATGTGCATGCGTCCATGTATTACGATATAAAGTCCTTTGTGGATATTCCTAGGGACAGCATAGCTTGTAATGAAAGAGTTCTGCTTCTAGCTTTCTGAGAAACATCCAAACTGATTTCCAAAATGGCCTTACTGGTCTACACTCTGCCAACAGCGAATATGGGTTCCTCAGTCCTCACATTCATGGCTCAAGAAGAAAAAAAGCTATTGTTATTATTTTAATAAATAGTCGTATATTTGTGTGACTTTCTGCCTTTCTCGGAGAGGCTCCTTTCTTATGGTAGTAGACTGAAGTTGGTGCAGAGACCTAGAAAAGTCCCAAGGGCTGCAAAGAATTGCTTAGGAATTACCAACCTATGGTGCAGCATCTATGCCGCCTCCTCCAGGTGTGGTGACATTGCAGGAGAGGCACAGAGAGAGACAGACAGAGAGCATGAGAGGTGTTTTGGGAAGGTCTGAGGAGGAGGAGTTAGAGGGATGGAATGGATGGTAGATATGAAGAAAATATATTACATATTTGTATGACATTTTCAAAAATAAAAACACAGCATCATGGGGCATTATTACAGAATATTGTAGTATTAAATTTTTTATCACTAGGTTGTTGAGACAGTTTAGTTGGTAAGTGTTGCCTTGTAAGCATGAAGATTCGGTTTGATTCTGAGAACTGACATTTTAAGAAGTTGGACATAATGATATGTGCTTCCACTTCTAGTGCTGGGGAAACGACAACAGGCAGACTCCTAACTAGGCTGGCTCTCCACTTTTGTGTGTTTCAGGTTAGTGAGAGACTCTGTCTAAAAAATTCAAAGATAGGTGACACCTGAGAAATGACAACCTAATGGTGTCCTCTTACCTCCCATCTAACCTGTACACATGTGTTTACCTCCACTCATGGTCATGCCAAGTATTTCCCTTTACTCCAATGTGAACCACCATCAAGTCTGATTTTATGAAAATAGATAGTTGGTTACATAAAGATAAGATTTTAGGAATATCAAAAAGATGGTAGACTGGGGAAATGGCAGCTCACTACCCCGTATAGCACCAGCTCTAGGGCAATGTGGTGCCTCTGACCTCTACAGACAGTGAACTCATGTGCACATATGCACACAAATATTAATAAAATAAATCTTCAAAGGAAGAAAGGCAAAGGAGTGACAAGTCTTTGTATAGCTTCAAGGATTTGAAAATGATTTAGGTGTGATAAAGGACTGAAGAAATATCAGAAATGAACATAGGAAAACACAAAATCACTGGGGTGGTGAACTGGACTCTCTAACAGAGAAAGTACAGAGTCCTTGACTCAGCACATTTATTAAACACAGTTGAACAGAAAGTTGGGGCTATTACATACAGCTGAACAATGAGGCGAGTTAATTACCTCTTTGTTCAGCAACAAGGGGGCAGGATTTATGGTACACTATACAAGAGGACATGTTTATCTAGTCTTAGTAAGAGGAATCTTTGTGGGGGAGCAGTTATGACCTGAAGGTCATAAACATCAGGAATTGGAGAAAACTATGGTGGACTGTTTTCTGCACACATTATCAACATCCACAGTTGGATCACAGGGGGATGTTTTCCCACTTCCCTCTGGATCAGAGGTCAGGGTCCTTGACATGGTCATGTGTATGTCAACAATAGACACTCAGAACCTCACACACTCAGGTCTTCCTCTACTCTCTACAAAGGAGAGAATATAATTACAATTGTTCCTTGAAGTGCAAGTGTAAAGCAATAGTATGGGCTCTTCTGATATAATGACTACAGACTATAAATACAGGAATCAAAACTCAGATTGATAAGCAACATATTCAGTGTCACCTAGTATTTAGTTAAGTTGAGATCTGAAGCCAGGAAGACAGACTTGATAGATTATTTCCCTCCTATAACTATATATTCTCTAATCCTACAACCAGCCTACAGAGGAAAATTGCAGGCAAAGTAATTGTGTGGTTCGATGAGTAATTCAATTATGAAATAGATAAATCAGAATTTATTGTGAGTTGCTTTCTTTACTAAAATCTGTGGGAGTGTCTTTCCCTACGGTAAATTCTTTTGGATGGAAAATTTCCACACCAGCTTAAGTTACAAACATGTTAATGTTTTGCAGAGCCTGATAATGGCTTTATAATAAATCTGGCTTAAAAGGTGCAAGCCTAGTTATCCAACCATTGAGTTTTGGAGAAAAGTCAAATTTGTTTCTTTGACAATACCTATTTAAAATAATTAAAATGCTGTATTTTAAAAAGTTCATCCACCAAATTAATGTCTCAGATTTCATTCTGTTTTAGCGGATTTCCTCTATGAAATAGAAATTCTGCTGCTTTATTCTCTAGTATGCTGTCTTATGAAAGATGGCTACCTTTAAACACAATTGATGAA
>JADRCD010142756.1:0-10685 GCA_019843815.1 Montemys delectorum | reverse complement strand
CCCCCTCCATATCCCAGGCTCCCCACTTCTCTATCCCAGGCCCCTTCCCTATCCCAGGCCTCCTCCCTACCCCAGGCTCCCCCTCCCTATCCTAGGCTCCTATCTCTCCTGCTGCATTCTTACTCTGTGTTGTTTGTCAATCTGTTCCTCTCCAGCTTCCTTAACTCTCTTTGATCCATTCATCCCTTATGAAATTTCCAGAAACCTTTTCTTATCTTCTTTCACAACACACTTCTTTGTAGTCTGTACTGATTTCATTTTCTTTTGTTGTAGTCTTATGTTCCCTATGCTCCTGGGAGCAGTTGAGCCAGAGGCAATGGATTGCCACCACTGAAAACCAAAGGCAGCAAATGGGGCAGATGGTCACCAGTGTTGCTGTCTTTGCAGAGTGACTCCAGGAAGCTCAGATGGGGGCAGAATTTGGTACTGGGACCTGCTCCCCACCTTCTTCCTGTCTTTGTTAGTAGTCAGCTGTACACCTAAGCACTGTTCAGTCTCCCAGACCAGAGTGTGGTCCTATCTGGAGGAGGTTCAGCATCCTTTGCACCTCATGAGTAGAAGTTATATGGAGGATGCGGATGCACAGTGGGTACCGTAAGGACATACGTTCAAAACATACATCTCTTGGACATATTATATATGATATGCATCATATATCATATATAATAGGCATAGCTGAATGTGTCCCTGTGTAGGTATCACATAAATTTGGCCATTATTTTATCAGGTTGTCTTAGTTACATGTGCATGGGATTTAGAGTTTAGAACTGAATGGGCTTTTGTAATTCATTATGAAGAGAATCAGGCAGGGTGAGAACAATGAGTCTTTCCCCAAAGGAGATGGAAATCTCAGAGCATTTGTATAATCTTCAAGGACATGAAGGATGTCTTGCAAGGCAGAAATGACAGACGGCCTGTGTGCAGAGCAACCTGAGGAATTAGGACAGCTGAGCAATGATTTGCTAGGTAACTGTAAGAACTGGTTTTTAAGGGAGCCAAGAGAAATCCTTCCCTCTTAAGCATGGGGAATTGGAAAACAGCCCTCATCTGACCTTGTCCCTTGGAGCTTGAGTCTTCAAGGGCACTGCTGTGAATCTGACTCCAGAGTGAGATGTGGAAGGAAACCCTTGCCACTGGGTGCACGCACTGGGAGACAGCTCCCACCCCCTCCACTCTCATCTGTGTGGCTGACAGAAAATCAGTATTGGAACCTCACTGGATGGAGCCCGAGCCTCTTCGTCTCCTGACCAACTGGCCCTGGCTGCCTGCCAAGGGTGATTCCATGAGGTCCTTTTTGAGAGGCTTTTCGAGGGTGATGCGGTGAGATTCTTAGCCCTCACAGCATGCAGAGCATACATTCTGCCTGTTGGCAAATGTAATGTCTGACTTTATTGACATTTCAGAAAGTTGAGTAGTCATCAGAAAGCCAATGCCGTGAAGGGTGAGGTGTAACGCAGTGCCGTTTCCTTATTCCAATATTTTATTTTCCTCCAAGTTAGCCACTCAGTTAGAATCTTACAGGACGTAGGAGCAGTGCTGCCATTTCTCCCATAGATGCCAGGCTTCTTGGTTCTGGGTGGCTGGCATCAGCATGCCCGCTTTCAGTGTGGCGATGGCCTTCTGACCTTTTCTGTCTCCTTGTTTCCCTCTTGCTGTTTGGCTCTACACCTTTGCACTTCTCACCCAACTTCTTTAAATTTCTGTTCATCCCCCTTTCTCGGGCATCTTCTGTTCCCTTTGATGGTCAGCCTTGGGCAGCAGGCCCAGGGGAAGGTTGGAGGAGGCACTTAGTCACAAGCTGGCCATATCTGTGTCCCTGCCCTCATCTTAGGATGTGTAAGTTGAAGCAGGCTGGCTCACAGAAGGCTGTTTTTAAGCATAGGGTCCTCCCTTTGATTTGCTTTTTAAAACCACAGAGGAAAAAAAAAAGCTTTGATTTCCTTCTCTCTCAGACTTCCCGAGGACAGAGATACCCTGAGTTGTTAACTCCTAAGAAATCCCCTGCGAGTTTTTGCATTGGTAAACACTTCAGGATTTTTTGGAGACAGAAAAGGTCTTTTTTTTTTTTTGCCATGTAAACAGAGTTGAGCCTTTTTCCTGTTTCGTACATGTTGCTATAACATTCTCCATTTAAAATATCTACTTTTGTTTCGTCACAGCCCAATGATGATCATTACGCAGAAGATCACTAGTTTGGCTTACGAAATTCACGACGGTAAGAATCTGGAAGTTAATTGTTCATCATTGAAAAGAACTCTGTTAGAGTAACCTGTGGCTTGAGATAGTACCCTAACTGTTCTCTATAGAGAAAGGGAAGGAAGGAAGGAAGGAAGGAAGGAAGGAAGGAAGGAAGGAAGGAAGAAAGGAACAGTTAGCTTGTTTAATGCTATTAAAATATGTTTCACTCTCAAACCCTCTATTTTCTCTTGATTTTTAATTCAGTTCAGTGAGAAAATGCAAAATAGTCCTATAATCCATATAATGGACTGATAGTCTAAGTCAAATTTTATTCCTATTTTATTTGTCTTACATTTACATTGAAATCTGTATATTTCTCCTGCTCTATCCCCTTGGGTTCACAGCCATATACACTTGTGTTTTCATGGACTTTTAATGTAAATATACATCAATTTTATATGCTAATTTAATAAGTGGATATAGGAAATGCCAGCAGTCAAGACTCCTTGGGGTACTGGCTTGGATTCCTTAAAAGGAAGAAGGAACAACTCTGCCCAGAGAGTTTTCTATCTGTCCCTGCATATGTGAACCCCCAGTCCTGTACCTACTCCCAGCCCAGTCCCCACATGTGGGCAGGACACAGCCTTGGCAGCTCTTGAGGGCAAGGAGGAGTTTTCTTCCCCTCCCCTTTTGCTACTGACAAGCAGAGTTACCTGCTTCATTTAAGGGGCCACAGACAGAGGGGACAGATTTCCTTTTTATAGTCACTGGTCCGTGTTTAATCCTTGTGTGTTTAGCCACAGCTCTCCTTTCTGCCCTTCAGGAGGCAGAGTATCTCCTGGGCATGTGCTTCTCTAGACAGCAGCATGTCCAGGGTGGAGAGGCCTGAGGAGTCCCACATTCCCCATCTCCTGCATCTGCTCTGGGCCTCTCTTCTCCATGTTCATAGTCTGACCTACACTAGAGGGGTGTGTCACACTGACAGGTCACACCTAGGGCTCTGGAGGGAGAATATAGGAACATCATGGGTCTGGAATAGCATTCTGTCTATAACTCTAGAAGCACCTGCTGGCAGTATATATTAAGCTCAGAACTGATCATTTTGTAATCTGGTCTTTGACATAGATTTAGCAAGCAGGTTTTGATCAGCCTTGCCATGTTTGAAGAGTTAAGATTATTTAGCTTTGCACATGACAACTCTTCTTGCAAATTGAAGCATTTCCTCCTACCAGAAAGCCTCCTGGAAAGCAGCTACCCTCTGCCTTATGCCTCAGAGCTCCGACTCTTCCTAGTCTCTTGATTCCTCAGTGACTCTCACAAGGGAGGATATCCTTGTCTGTATTGAGCACTCTAAGCCCATCGCTAGCTTGGCCTGGCTAAGCTTTCTTCCAGTGAAAATAAACAGTGAATGACAGACATATCTTTAGTGGTGTCCAGAAGAACCCAAGAACAAGGTTCCCAGAGTCTCCTCCTGGTAAAGTCAGGGACAGTGCTGGATTCCCAGCAGCAAGTATGGGAACACATGATGTGTCATCTGCCAAGGAGTTCATTAGACCAGCAACCCTGGGTGCTTGCCATGGGGCTGGGCAAGCAGACACCAGTGCCTAGCCGGTGTCACAGTTGGAAATTCCTGGTGGGGAAGAAGATTTGGAGACTAAAGCATGCTGGCACAAACACTTGCAGCCTGAGGAACCCTTGTCTCGATGTAGGGACACCAGAAGTGGGTTGTGCTTGCAGGAAGGCCCTACTGAGGGCAGTGGCAGTAGCTCATGTGAACTCTGGGCAGTGGGTCTGGACCACTCCTGTAGCTGCTCTTTAGTTGCCAGTCCAGTGACAAGTGTTCATAGCAGCATCCTCGGGAAGCAGATGCTTTATCTTGGAAACCTTCTAGGTGTGGCTTTGAGATATCTTGCTCCCCTTACAGAATCTGGCCTCTTACCCTGATGTTAGTGGTTTTAAGTTGTGTGCAAGAGATTCCTTAAGTCTTAGCGCTGAAGCGGGGCACAGCCTGGCAGTGTGTTTGGTCATGATGGGTCCTGGCGAGTGTGGGGTAGGGTAAGGTTTGTTGTTGTTGGCTACAGCTTCCTTGATTGCACTTCATGAAGGCATCTGTCAGCCTAGCTGAGTGCTTGTACTCAGATGGGCAGTCTGTTCCCTAGCTTAGACTGAACAATATTAATTTATCATAGTGTTAGTCTTCTAGCTTAAAAATGACATCTTAATTTAAATTTTTTTTCTTTTTTCTTTTAGTCATTCTATTTCTGAGTATTCAAATTTTAAAGTAAGGAGGGAGGCTGGGCTTGTACGTATAGACAAAAGTATTCTATAAATGTACTTCCCTTTAAGTTATATATTTATTTTCCATGGTTGGTTTGCAGTTTAAAATGAGAATAGCCTCCTAGAGCAATATAGCAGGGTCCACAGGTACAGGAGCCCTGCATTACACCAGATGTTTAGAAATGCTGCGCAGGGCTGGGGAGACAGCTCAGTGGTAGAAGTATGAGGAACGGAGTTCAGATCTCCAGTGCCCACTAAAAGCCTGGCATGGCAGATCAGACCTGTAACTCCAGTGACAGTTGAGTGCGAGACAGGAGGATCCCAGGGCCTTGCCAGGCAGCCAGTCTAGCTAGAACAGTGGCCTGAGTGTAGACTCACTTAGAGACCTCATCTCAAAGAAAACAAACAAACAGCCCACAAAACAAAGGCTAGGGAGAGCACAGAAGAGGATCCTGGACATTGACCTCTGGCCTGTCAGGCATGAATGTTCCTCCACAGAAAGAAATACTAAATAAAATAGAACAAAAAGTTTGTATGTAGCCACACTTGGCATCACGGATGACTGCTAACCTGCGCTCTTACTAGTAAAAAAAAGGAAAGGAGGGAGGGAGGGGGGAAGGTTTCCAAAGGAACCCTGAGCCTCATGTCTGTAGGTAACCCTAGATCATTTGGAAAGGGCCTGTCTGTCTAGTGTGGGGACATCAAGCTATTGAGAGTGGCATAGGCCTCTGAGGTCCCTCGTGCACTCTCCTTTTCAGTGTAGTTTCTGGGGTTTTGTTTTCTTCCCATGATTCCCCCAAGTAGGTCCATGCCCTTTGGAGGAAACTTGAAAATACAGATACTTCTAAGGCAAAAGTAAAGAGACAGAGCTCTGGCAAAGCTCCCCTGAGCACCTGCCCAGTCATCTTGACCTCCATGTTTCTCACAGACTTGCCTTTCTTTTTTCTTCTTTTTCAAAGTAGATTTCTTTTTATTTATGCATATAAGTGTTCAGTCTGCTTGTGACCGTATCACCTGCATCCTGTGGCAATCAGGAGAGGGCACCAGAACCACTGAGACTAGTTACAGACATTGTAAGCTGCTAAGAGGGTGCTGGCAGTTAAGCCTGGCTCCTATGCCAGGGCAACCAGTACTGTTAACCACAGACCCACCTCTCTGACCCCTGAGTCTTTTTTTCCCCTCCGTTGTCATCAAAATAGCTGTGTGATTATCTTCCCTTCCCTACTTACTGAATGTATAGGTGTTTTTTTTGTTTTTGCCATTATGCATGAGGTCGTGATGGTCCTGGTCAAAATTTTAGATGATTATTTTATTAGACTGGGGAGTAGGGGGAGGCGGCTGGCCTAGGATGAGAGAAAAGAAATATTTCTTGAGTCTTTGTCCTGCCAGTGTACAGATGCATAATGTGCTCATCCCTTCTCCCTAGTAGACAGAGGGCCACAGCAGGCAGTCCACGTCTCTTCTTTTTCTAGCGCTAACAGGTCCTCAGAGTGTCGGAAGGCAGCTGACATTCCCTCATCTTTGTCTTATGTACAAGTATCATCCTTTCAAATGGATATGTTCCATAATTGAGATCACACTGTATAAGTAAAAGCTTTCAAAAGTTCTGTGTACTTCTATATAAAAATGGTGGCTTGTTCTTTTAACATTTTTTGGTGCATTTGTTTTTGGTTGATGTAGTCTGGCTGGCCTTGAACGTGACACCTTTCTGCTTTGGCCTCCCAGACATCTCTTAACTTATGTTCTTATAATTAATCATAAAGTTAACAATTTGTATGTTGATTGATTGTCTGTGTGCCTTTTATAGTTTGTTGTTCCTGGTTTTTGTCTCTATTTATCTCAGTGTCTATATATATATATATATCTATCTTTGGGCAGTGTTATTATTTTGTTTTATTTCCTACAAAAGCTTTCTAAGAATATTGTTTGCTTAATTTAGTCTCCCTTTGTCTTTAAATTGGTTCTGTTTTTCTTTTTCCTTTTTTCCTTTCTTTTCTTTTTTTTGAGGGTCTTTAAATTGAACTTGGTGTTTCTTCTTTTTTAAAGCATATGGATCTAGTAAGTTGCTGTTTAGCTGTAGCAATGGCCTCCTGATTGAGACAAGACAACCCTATGGGTTAAGAGGATGCATATGCTTCCGTTTTGATTCACTGGCGTTGTAGAGAACAGCACGGTTGCTGCTTGTGCTGAGCGACTTGCCCATGGCACTGAAGTTTAGTTGTCCAAATCCTTTAGGGGTTTTAACATCTCCTGTAGCACTTCCTGTGATGGATAACAAATTTGTAAGTTAGAATGTATTAAGTTGGGGGATTTTTCTAATTGGATAATAATTTCCTTCAGACTAGTAACTTTCATTCCACCCTGTGTGATGTTTAGCGTTTATAGGGCAAGGTGGTTTGGACCGCGTGATGGGTCAGCTGTGATTGAATCTGTGTTAACATGGGAGAGAAAGAGGTAATCATTTGGGCCCAGACATGGAGTATAGCATGTACTTCAAATGGGGCAGATGCCATTTCTAAGAGGAAATATAACTCACAAAAGTGCTTCTTTCTGTTTCTCAGGGATGTTTCGAAAGGATGAAGAACTGACTCCATCGCAGAGGGGATTAGCTGTGAGGTATGTGTCTTTAGATCTACCTTGGTTTGTACTGTTTCACTGGCTCATGCAAACCAACCGTCTTCCTTCTGCACAGCTGCAGGCCACCAAGTTGTTCTGTGCTAGGCTGGCCATCCCTTCCGAGGCTCTGCCAAGTCCTGGGCCTCTGTACCGTGCATGCCTCCTGTGTAACACAAGAGGTCCACTGAGCTTTGTGTCTGTGAGACTCTCACAGGACAGATGGCGGCGTCTGCAACTGTTAATAATCACTGCTGATAACAGTCACTGCCACCCATGGGCAGTGACTTGACAGCGGTGAGTGGGCCAGCGTAGTAACACAGCACAAAGTTGCAGCACACATGTAATTGGTTATTATCTGAGGAACTCAGCTGGTCATCATCTTCCTTTGTTCTGCTCCCGGAAGAGCTGCCTAACGAGCAGCTTGATCCCCTGGCCAAGTCCATTTCAACCCACACAATTGAAGATGAAATCCTCCTTTTACCTTTGGAGTGACTGCTTCTAACTTAAGAATTAAGGAATGTGTGCCTGCCGGAAGAATGAAATGTCCACAGTGGTGGACAAATGTGTGTCACTGTTCATCCTTTTGACCTCTGGGACACTCCTGCGTATCTTCTCTGGGATTCCTCATTTCTCTATGGACAGTCTCCATACAGTAGCACAGAGCCATTGCATATACTCCCTGACAAGCAGTCTGACTGGTTCTTGACTTTTCCCTGGCCTTGGATTACCTCAGACACTGTCACTTACAGGCATCTGCTCTGATTCTTCTTCCCCTCTCAGGCAACCACCAGGCAAATGGCCGGTCCTAGTTAACCCCAGCTCTCCACCTGCCTGGAGGGTGGAGGGAAGCCGAATGCAGATACTCATTCTTGCTGCCTGTATTCATTTTGAATTTCTTACCGTTTTAAAAACTGTGGTCCTTGGGGCTAGAGAGAAGGCTCTGCAGTTGCCACTCTTGCTGAGAACCAGGTTGGTCCCCCAGCACCCACACGACACTAATTGTGGCTCCAGTTCCAGGGGATCTGACACCCTCTTCTGCCTTCTGACTGTACACACATGCATGTGGGTAAAACACTCCTACTTATAAAATAAAATTAAATCCTTTTAATTTAAAAAGCCGTGGTCCTTCATATCGACAACAAAGCAAGTACATTTCCTTAATTCTCTCTCTGAAAATATTTTATATTCTCCTTTCTCCAGAATCTTAGCATTCTCTCGCTCATACTCATAATGGAAAGCTAAATTTCTTTTCCTTCAATTATGGAAAGTTGTTCATGAAGACATCCTCCCCTCTGCCGTCTGTCCGCACAGCACATGGTCACTATGTGTAACCTCACTGGGTTGACTTCATCCTGACTCTGAGAACAGCCCAGGTGAACTATAGACCAGGAAATGACTCATTGTAGCGGGGCAAAGAAGCCGCTGACAAAGGCTGCCAGTAGGCTTTTGCTGAGATTCACTACCAAGGGCAGCTGGGCCCTGGGTTCCTGGCTGGCTGTCAGTCTGTAATCACAAACTCTCCAAGCTCCCTGAAGCTGTAACAGAATATTCCTTTTCGACTTCTGAGTTTGAATTGCCCATAGAGAATAGGGCTCTATTCTCTCTTCTGACCTTAATCAGGTTCTTTTTGATTTTTTTTTTTTTTTTTCCATCTCCTTGGTAGGGTCATCCTCAGCTTCTCAGGGAGGAGGATACTATTGTCCCACATCCCCTCTGAGCCACCACGCCCCCATCACTCTCTGTGCTCAGATGTATGCTTCCTTCCTTTCTTGATTCCCCTGAGTCTTCAGCCTTGTTGGCATGGTGACCAACCATAGTGACATCACTGGTCCAGCTGACCACTCCTCACTGGATTCCTAGACACCACATTCTCTTGCTTTTCTTCTTCTCTGTCTCCTCACTCAACCCTCCATACATCTGAATGTGTGGCTGACTGTTGCTGTACCGCAGAACTTAGACCTGAACTTCTCAGCATTCCCTAGGTGCTTGCAGCTGCTCTGGTAGCTTGAAACCCACCAGTCACACATTCTACTGAGCCCTCTCCCTCATCTCCCTCATCTCCAGCCTCCCATCCCCACAGGCATGTCAGGGTCCTCGCTCCGATAGCAATAGGTCTGTCCACAGGAAGGCAGCCTCTGATGTCTGTCTGTCCCCTGCCACGTGTTTCTCCACCACTGCCACTTGCCTTTTAAGCAACATCATTTGATATTGGGGTGTGAGCGGGAAATAGCAGACTTCCTTTTCTTACTGCGAGTCTGTTCCACTAGCAAGTCCCTCCACCTTTCAGGCATCTCCAGAAGGTTGCGTCTTACCACACCACTGTCATCCTGGTCCACTACTAGATCTAGGGGGGCTGCTTTGCAGGGTACACTTGGTTTTCTCCTGTCCTCTGTAGCAAGTTTCTACATTGGGTCCAGCAATCCTCCGTGTGTATGCGTTCTGTGTGTGTGTGTGTGTGCACGCGCGCGCGCACGCGCGCGCGCGATCGCCTGTACACGTGCAAGCCAGAGCAGAACTCTAGAAAAAAGTTAGTAGCAAAAAGAGCACACTTAGATTTTGGCTGGCCTCTGAGAGAAAGTGGGAAAAGGAGAAGTCAAACTTTGACTCAGAAGGCTACATAGACCCAACTGAATCTCAAGAGTGGCCAGAGATGGAAGTTCTGGGAAAGGGAAATATAATCTCTAGAGGATAATCATTTTGCCTGTCTCTTTAGTGTGGCTTAAGGTGAGCCTGCCTTCCTAGCATGGTCTCTTGTTGGGGTGATTGGCTAGTCCAAGTGGCTAACTAACTCTTATGGTTTTGGTAGATTGGAATGTTGGGTCTCTTCCTAGGCCAGAGATTTCATCCTCATGACCAGAAGGAACCAGTTTTCCTTTTGGGGGCCTTTGCTGCCACTGTGTCATTGCTCCTTCTAAAGAGGTAACCCTAAAATCACTTGGGAGATGGTCTAAAGTTGGGAAGTTGATCTAACCCATTTCACTTATGAAAGTCAAGAGCTTTAGTGCCAGTGTTAGCCAGAGGGGTCATTTTATTGTCTGGCTTGATGTTCTAGCTCCCACCGATGTAATGCCCCAGGCAGGGCTACTAGCTGTTTAGTTTGGAGGAGGTGAGGAGTCAGGGCTTCCTTCCACCATTCCTGGCCAGAGACCCAAGGATATTATTGGAACGTTTGCTTTTGGGTCCCTGCCCTGAGCTGCCTGTCCAGTTTCTAGCTTCTGTTCTCATTGCACACAGGTGTGGTACAAATGTGTCCACACTCAGCTCTGTATATGAGTACAGGAGATTTGAACTTAGGGTCTCTTGCTTTGCACAGTGAGCCATCTCCCCATGCCCAGAGATTCTCTGAATAGGCTTTGGATTGTTTTAGTCTTGGTTTTGGTTTTGTTTTCACTCCCCTGATAAGAAAGAACCCCCAATGCTTTCCTGTGTAACGTAAGTTTCTGAGTTCTGACCACAGTGTCCTCCTCAGAATGGAGCCCAGAGCTCCACACTCTTGCCTTAGTTTACACACTCCTGTCTCATTCTGGGGTGGGAGAACAAGGTTCTTTTTTGTAGGTCAGGCTGACTTCAAACTTCCCATCCTCTGGCAGCCTTCCCAAGGACTAGGATGTAGG